>JBDJHY010094813.1:1374-13767 GCA_039654485.1 Withania somnifera
TAGGTACTCGGGTATTGCGTAGGTCTATAATAAAATATTTACAAACTTTAAAATATACCATAATTATTAAAAGATTATATTTAGCAATACTTACCTTGTAAAATATTAATTTTTCAACATAATTATACCTACTATTTCATTAAGGTACTAATAAAATATAATTTTTTTAATAAAATAACATAGATAATATTTCATAGTTTTAAACTTAATTAAAAATATTTTTTAAAAGATAAGAAAATATCTACATATTTTTTAAATTACTAATAGATAATATTTTTTAAAAATATTAATTAAAACTAAAACACTCAGTTTTGTAGACTTCTACAATAAAACTGGCAACTCGAGCTTTGACTTAGACACAGTAGTGAGTTTAAACGAGCAATTCAGGGGACCGAAGTAAAGGCCCTCTAGTCTAAATTCAGCATTTCGGAGTTGATGGAATCGTTAAATTTTGAATCCGACGCTCTGGTTAGCTAACTTTGGGCGAAATCAAATTTTCAACTCCAACACGTTATTATCCCGTCAAACTCGATAAAATCTCACCGAAATCTCCTAGACCCAAATCAAGGATCCATCCAAACCAAAATCCATGTTTCGAAGCTAAAGGAACTGCTAGGATTTTATTCGAGTTCGCCTTGAAGGAAAGTTTACTAATGTCAATGATTATCTTACTTAAATTTAGGTTCTAAAATACAAAAACACGAGATAACTCCCAACCGAACTGCCGGAGCGCTGGACTACCGGTCCAAGAAGGTCATAAATGACTTGAGGAAGCTACCAGAAAGCTCTAGAATACACGATATCCCGTAAAGCACAGAAATGAACGTAAGGTTCATTACACGATAGGAATCGAAAAATCTGATCTTTTGATTGTTAATAATTATTTTTGCTTCAACCCTAGTTAGAAACTTATTGTATTAACTAGATAAATGTCTGAGCCAGTTACAACTAATCATGTCAACAAACATGATAATAAACCAACATATGATATTTGTTGAAAAACTTATTGAATAGTATGTCAAATACCTTTCAATCTTACATTTAATGAATTTTATTTTAAATTAAAAATACTTGAATGCTCTCATAGTTAATACCCCAAGTCAAAGTATTAATACAGTTTTTTTTTTATAAATTGCATACTCTAATAAATACACGTATAATACGCGTACACTAAACTATTAAACAACAAAAGCCCCAGCTACACATCGAAAAGGTTCAAACTTGTCCATAGAAAGGACTGATAGAACTTCCCAAACAACTTCAATAGAGAAGCTCCTCAAAGATAGTATCCCTCTGTCCCCACATCCCATGGTTTAATTTCAGCAGTTTCTTTTACTTAGTTTAATTTTTAATTTATATTTTAATATTATAGATTTATGTGTATGCCACATATATCATATGGCAAGTTGGGGGTATTTTCGCCAAATTTAGAGATGTTTTCAACCCTTTTCACCTTAATCTTTCAAGGATTGGGGTTGTGGCAATATTAATGATGAGGCAGAATGGAGCGAACCTTCAAAATTTTGGACTAAAATGAGGGCTGAAAGAGTGTTATCTAATGCTATAATAAAATGGTTACTAATAGTTGATTTTACTAACTAAAGAATTAAAATTAGAGAATGAAATAAATGGATAGGGAATTGTTTGGTTCTATCTGTAATAAGGAATTGCTTGGAAATTTGACCGTTTTAGTTGGACCATTATGTTATGAACCATTCATTCAGCATTCTCTGTTCAACAAATAAGATGCTTTGTGATTACGTAAAATTTTTATTTTTCTATGCGGAATGTAAACTAGCGAAGGAAAGGGATCGTTTGGTATTATATTAGAAAAAATAATGCATATATTAATTTTGTGTATTAGTAACTTTGTTTGATATATTTTTCAATATATATAACTAATTACACACTTTGTGTGATACTATCTTATCTCTAACTAATATATGACAAATAATTATATTAGCATTGTTAGTAATTATTGTTTAAATATAATCATTAATGTTTTACCTAGAAATGGCTATTTAAAAAATTACTTGTTTTGGATTTGGCAAAAGGCTTTTTTTTTTTTAAAAACGGTTATTTGAAAGTCTCCACTTAATTTATTTTGAAAGGTACTTCCTTCATTCCATATTAAGTGAATTGTTGAGACTTTTTTTATGGTTCAAAATAACTTAATTGTTCAAAGTTCAATAAAAATTTTGGAAATATTTTTTATTTTTTCCCCTTCCGTTATAGTTTCATTAATGACCATCTCTATTTTCAAGGTTAATTTAGGAATAACTAAGATGGGACATGCATCGATCTGATTTCTTCTAGAACCAAGATAGCACAACAAATTCTTACTCAAACAGAGAAATTAACGACGTCAAGAGATAATTAGAGTCCTGAAAGTTGTTTTGATACTTTCACAACAAAAATTTCGAGTCTTTGGTTCTATAACTGACGGAGATATGAGGATTTGATGGAGTTTTGTTGAAGGAGAAGTAAGGAGAAACTTCGAAGGAAGAGCCTAGGAGACACAAGGGAGTAAAGGGTTTGTAATATTATTTGAGAAATCGAGTGTGGGTCGGGTCGGAGAGCATTTGGGCTTGAAATGAGTCAAAAAGGTGAAATACATAAATGACCCTCATATGGGTTGATCTTGATATTTTGTCGTCATAGGAAAAGTCTTAGTAATTAGTCTTCCTTTCTTTTTTTTGCATAGCATAACTACATTTTAAATCTTAATAATCTATAAACAATTCTTCATACTTATTTTTCTTTTTCTTTTTATTCTTTTTATTCTTTTTATTCTTTTTATTTCTTTTTTAGTTGTTTTTATTTTCTCTTTATTTTGTTTTCCTTTTTTTTTTATTCAGTTTTTCAAATTTTGTTTAATTTTTTCCTTTCTTCCTCTCAACTTCTATTCTTTTTCTTTGTTTTTTTTTAAAAAAAAACGTTATTTTTTTCTTTTCTTTTTAAAAAGAAAAGTGTTCTCGCAAACTTTAATGTTTTAGTTTGTCTTTTTTATCTTCTTTTTTTTTCTCAGTCGTTATTTTTTTATTTCCTCTTCTCAAACTTTTATTTTCTTATTTATTTCTTTTTTCTTTTTTAATTTCTTTGATTTTTCTTTTTTATTTTTTTCATTTTTGTCAATCTTTTTTTATTTTTTTTCTTAACCTTTATTTCTCTTTCTTTTCTTTGATTCCTTTTAAAAAACAAGTTATGCCCCATGGGCATGACTTGACACCATCATCTTGTGTCATAATTTATGAGATGCTCTATAACTTTTGGTTTAATGATAAGACTTAGCCCAAGATCGTCCAAAGAAGCAACTTAGACCCCATGGACAAGAGTTAAAACTACTTCATTATATCTTGATTTATAAGATATTCTATAAATCTTGTCCTAGAGGCAAAACTTAGCCTGAGAACTTTCAAACAACAAGTTATGTTCCATGGGCTAGAGTTTGTACTACCATCTTGTGTTTTGATATATGAGATATTCTATAACTCTTTCCTTAGAAGCAACTCTTAGCCCAAGGACTGTAAATCAACAAGCTATGACCATGGGTAAGAGTTGACACTACCATACTGTGTCTTGATTTATGAAATATTTTATAACTCTTGTCCTAAAGGCAAGACTTAGTCCAAGTACTTCCAAACGACAAGTTATGCCCCATAGGAAAGAGTTAATACTATTTCATTGTGCCTTAATTTATGAGATGTTCTATAAATCTTTCCTAGAGGCAAGTCTTGGCCCAAGGACTTCCAAGTAATAAATTATGCCTCATGGGAAAGATTTGACTCTGTCATGTTGTATCTTGATTTATGAAATGTTTTATAAATTTTTCCTTAGAGGCAAGAATTATCCGGGACACTTCCAAACAACAAGTTATGCCCATGGGCAAGATTTGACACTACTTTATTGTATCTTGATTTATTTTTTTCTTTTCTTTTTAAAAGAAAAGTGTTCTCGTAAACTTTAATGTTTTAATTTGTCTTTTTCATCTTCTTTTTTTTCTCAGTCTTTATTTTTTTATTTCCTCTTCTCAAACTTTTATTTTCTTTGATTTTTTTTTGTCAACCTTTTTTCAATTTTTTTCTTTTTTCTGAACCTTTATTTTTTTCTTTTCTTTGATTCCTTTCAAAAAAAAAAAAGTTATGCCCCATGGGGTATGAATTGACACCACCATCTTGTGTCATGATTTGTGAGATTCTCTATAACTTTTGCTTTAGAGACAAGACTTAGCTCAAAGTCGTCCGAAGAAGCAAGTTAAACCCCATGGACAAGAGTTAACACTACTTCATCATATCTTGATATATATGATATTCCATAAATCTTTCCCTAGAGGCAAGACTTAGCTCGAGAACTTCCAAACAAAAAGTTATGCCCCATGGGCAAGAGTTTACACTACCATCTTGTGTTTTGATTTATGAGATATTCTATAACTCTTTCCTTAGAAGCAACTCTTAGTCCATCGACTTCAAATCAACAAGCTATGCCCCATGGGTAAGAGTTGACACTACCATACTATGTCTTGAGTTATGAAATATTTTATAACTCTTGCCTTAGAGGCAAGACTTAGTCCAAGGACTTCTAAACGACAAGTTATGCCCCATAGGAAAGAGTTAACACTATTTCATTGTGCCTTGATTTAAGAGATGTTCTATAAATCTTTTCCAGAGGCAAGACTTAGCTCAAGGACTTCCAAGCAAGAAATTATGCCTCATGGAAAAGATTTGACACTATCATATTGTATCTTGATTTATGAAATGTTCTATAATTTTTTTCCAAGAGGTAAGAATTATCCGGGAGACTTCCAAACAACAAGTTATGCCCCATGGGCAAGATTTGACACTACTTTATTGTATCTTGATTTATTAAATGTTCTACAAATCTTACCGTAGGCAAGATTTAACCTTGGGGACTTCCAAACGATAAGTTAAGTCCTATGGGCGTGATTTAACACTACTTTATTGTATCTTGATTAGTGAAATGGTCTATAAATCTTTCCCTAGAGGCAAGATTTGACCCGGGGACTTCCAAACAACAATTAATGTCTTATGAGCAAGATTTGATACTACTTTATTATATCTCGGTTTATGAAATATTCTATAGATCTTGCCCTAGAAGCAAGATTTAGTCCGAGAACTTTCAAACAATAGGTTATGCCCGATGGATAAGATTTTACACTACTTTATTGTATCTTGATTTATGAAATGTAGAGGTAAGATTTAGCCCGTGGACTTTCAAACAACAAGTTATGCCCCATTTATGAGATTTGACACTACTACATTGTGTCTTGATTTATAGGATGTTCTATAACTCTTTCCTTAAGGGCAAGACTTAGCCTAAGGACTTTCAAACATCAAGTTAAACCTCATGAGCAAGAGTTGACAATTATATCTTACTCTTGCCTTAAAGGCAAGACTCATAGCAAAGAACTTTCAAACAATAAGTCACACTCTTAAGTTTATTTCTATATCAAAGAAAGAAGATCCACTTTGCGGATTATTCAACTTTCTGCTCATTAACAAAATAACATAAGTTCAGAAAAAAAAAGAGAAAAAGAAAAAAATTGAGAAAAAAAAGAAGAAAAAATAAAAAGGAGAAAAAAATTAAGATTGAGAAAAGGAAGAATGAAAGTAAAAATAGAAGTTGCGAAAAAAAAGTGAAGAATTAAAAAAAATAAAGTTGAGAAAAGAGAATGTGAGAAAAAGAATAAAAGAAAGAAAAAAAAAAAAAGAAAACAAAGAAATGAAAAAAGAAATAAAAAAGAAAATAGAAGTTCAGAGACAAATAAAATGGAGAGTTGAGGTGTAGAGGGGCAAAATATATTTATTCTATACATAAAAAAAGGAAAGGTAATCTTTAAAAACTTTTTTTATGGGGGACAAAAAATCAAGACCACTCACTTTGCTGGACACCTAATGTAATTTCTAGTCCAAATAGATGGGTTTGGTTTAAAATGATTGAAAGAAAAATAACCTCGCATCCCATATCCAATTTGAATTGTAATAAGGCGAGATCAAGAAAAAATGAAACAATTTGATCAATTAGCTGAGCTTTTAGACTAAAAATAATTTAAATAAATTAATTTTACTAAAATTGGATAGAGATCAACAACTTTGGCTTAAATAATTGAGTTTTGCTAAAACAATCATTTTAATAATTCTAAATTAAAATTCTGAATCAAGCTCAATTCTTTTGTAAAACAAATACACATGTGTATATTAATTATGTAGATGTATATTTTATTATTAATTTTATAAATAAGGGCTTTTAAATTAATTTTTGAGAAAATAGCTTGAACTTTGCTAAAATAGCTATATTATCAATTTCAAACAGGAAATTTTAGAATAAGATTAAATTCACTTGAAAATTATATATACTTTTGTATAGATTAGTATATAAATATATATATTTGTTAGTAAACTCTCGGTGATTAATTTAAAAATCCAACAATTATTGAATTTATAAAATTAGCCTATTTAGAGTTAAAAGCTCAAAATTAAACAAATAGGGGAAGATAAAAAATGAATATCAAATTAATGTTTATATTTTAAGTGAAATATGTCTTTTAAATTAAATAAAAGGATGTATCTCTTATTGAAAGGGTGTGTCTCATATTAAAGGGATGTATCTTTTATGGAAAGTTTTCAATTATTTTCATTTGAACAAATCAAACGTTATCAGAGTAACTTTTCACTTTCTCAACTTTCTGCCAAAAATACTCCTTCATTTTATCAAGTTCTGGTCTTCTTGCTTTCCAATTAGATTTTCTTGACTGTTTACTTAGTGCAGAAATTCATATGCTTGTCATAACAACTAAAATTATTTGCATAAAATCTCATAGAAATCTCTCAGAGGAGAGGGAGCAAATATATTTTTAAAAAAGTATTTCCCACACGTTTCAAGCCATTAATCTTGTGATCATTATTCATATTGTCAATCCTTCATCTCTGTGTTGTTCTTCATGCAATTTTTCTTATTAGAATATATTCCAACAATCTAAAAATGATATTTATTATATACAAAAAAGATACTGCATACTTAACTTCGAGAAGTCACAACGTTCACTTGATCTCATAAGACTATTATTTATTTTTTATTATCCCGAGAATTTCGGTTTTGTTAATCGATTGTTGAAGTATGGTGAGTCACTTTCTTATATATATTATCATTGAGACATATAGTAATTCTTCTGTAATCAGTGAAAGTCGAAGAATTTGTGCTTGCTAAGATTAAAGGATTTACTGTAGGATATTATACCTTTAATGCTATCACAATTCGATTTTCTAGGTTATGTGGCACCCACAATTCACTGAAGGCGAACCACCCAACAAGTATAAACATACTAGAATACAATATAAGCGAAATATGAAATATAAATACAAGAAAAGGGATAAGCGGAAGTCTAATACAATAAACAAAATCCCCAAAACTAGGTATCCTGGACATGAGTCTCTACAATTACAATAAAAGCGGTATAAGTGTGATAGTAACAAGGGTATCTATCTCCAAATTACAATCTGAAAGAATATAATAATAAAAAAAGATAAAGGACAGGCTCCGAATACCAGAAATCATCATCTATCTCAACAACAGATAATCAACACGAATCAGGAGTTAGCAGAATTCACTAATACTCGGATCTGTACCACAAGATGTAGAAGTGTAGTATGAGTACCAAATAGCCAAAGCGATATGATATCCAGTAGACATCATTGACTGACTGAGTCCATATAAAAATAAAAGTAACAAATAGACAGATAAGAAAAACAAATCATTGATATCAAACAAGTGAGACATATAGAGAAACTAGCTAACAGGATAAAGACAATTAGATATCCTAGATAACTAGATAACAATAAACAAAATTCAGGCAAACAAAAGAGATAACGTACCTAAATCCATGCTCAACTAATAAGATATAAAAAACAACAGAAGTGGTAGTATACCGTAACCTTCATAACGAGAGTAGGGAGAAAGGCTAACTACAACAAGTATAGAAATAAAAGGCATGAAAGGGAAACCAATAGATATAAATCCATCCAATAACAGTGTATCAAAACATTAATAAGTAGAAGAAAATCCGAACGGCCTCCCATACGACCAAGAGATAGCAAGTGAATGCAAACCCTCCAACCTTCTATACAATCAGAGAGTACAAACAGCACCTCAAAATAAAATATGCAAATGATATGATATTTGAAAGTAAATATGTATGCTTCTCCTCTGGTACTCGCAGGTTCGACAGACAGGATCCATGGAAGGGCTCTTTCGTATACCTATATTCCCCTTGTATACATCTCCTTCAATCACATACTAACCTAGATTGACAAGGTCCATGGAACACGTCACCACATACTAATTCAATACTCATAACTGAAACTATAACCTCAATATATCAATGAATGAATGAGTGCCCGGTCATCAGCAGGTCTAAATCACAAAATTCTCAATACCATTGCTCGAGCATCAACAAGTCAAAACTAGTATAAATCATTAATGTTTATCGCTCAGGCATCGCCGAATTTATAATTATATCAAAACAGTTGTTACATCATCATTATCCCTTTTATCACCGAAAACTAGTAAAATCATTATTTAATGTGCCTTTTTATCTCCTAATACTGAAAATGGGTCGACAAGACCATGCAAGGTTTTAAAATCAATGACATTGAGTTGTTGGACATAAAACAACAGAAACCAATTCATAAAAATCAATTTTTATGATAATGATATGCTCAACCACAAACAATAACTCAATCAAGTCCTGCCGTCTATGCACAAGCTCGATCATTACAACAATCTGCCGTCAATGTTCAATCTCCTATTTTTTTATGATGGAATGCGAACTTGGGACTTAAAAAATAATAAATTAAATAATTGATATTAAAAAATTTAAAAAGGGAAAAAGGAGATATTTAAAGAGTCGCCACCTAATTTCAAAAAAATCAGGAAATCATTTTGAAAAGGTAATTTTGAAAACCTATTATTTAAAAACCATAATCTAGGTAAGGGTTCAGGTTATTTCAAAGAGAAGGGATTAGGCAACCTTCAGAATTCACAACTGAGGGTCCCAACTGAAACTATTTTTTCAAATGAAGAGGAAATAAATATCATATAAATTAGTAAAATAAAGATAAAATATGTGCAGAAAATGAAATACAAAAATAACCAAAACGCCTAATATTTTTCCATCATTGATAAAATAATAAAATCAAGAGAAACTCAAATTTTTTCTTCGAGTATTTTCTTTGAAAAGTAATTCCGAGTACCAGTAAACATTTAGTAAAAGTTTTAGTGATGAATAGATAATAAATAAAAATAAATACATAAAATATTAACTTAAACTAAAATTCATCATTTTATACATGGGATGCCTTGAAAATCAACGATAATTTCTTCATCGGCCAAGATAACAATTAAAACTTACTATAATGTAACTTGAAAAAATATGAATTAAATTTAACTTAAAAATTATAAACAAATGTGACTTGAAAAGATATGAATTAGCTTTAACTTGAAAAAGATAAACAAATGTAACATGAATTAACTTAAACTTGAAAAAGGTAAATAAATGTAGCTTGAAGAATATGAATCAACCTCAATTTGAACAATATAAATAAATATAACTTGAAAAATATAACACCTGTCTTTACGTAAGTAAAGACCTCGAAAATCCGTCGAATTTTTTTTTCTTGGCCAAATAAGTAATCAACATTGGGTAACTAAAATAATTAAACTTCATCTTTAATAATGGGAAGATCTAAAAAATTTGACGGATAGGCTATTTCATTGATCAAATAAATATTAATGTATAATAATAAGATTAGATGTAGAGTAGGTTAGGTGGCACCTCTCAATGGTCACCATTAGTATTTCTTTTTTCTCCCTTTTTTTCTCTTTTTTCTTTTTAATTTTTTCATTAGAAATATTATAAAAATAAAATACTATCAATCAATGGGTTCTCTTTCTTTTTTAACTTCTAAATAAATGATATTAAATTTTGCAAAGTGCTTTTTGTTTGAAATGACAAAAATTATTTAATTAATTGGAACTAAATTCTACAAATAATCACAAAACTAATATAATGTTAGGTGTAGAATAACGGCAGTAACAAAAGATTAATAGTAATTAATAAATACTATTAATAACATAATAAATAAAGAGTAACGGTAAGATAATTACCATTAATATGGTAACAACCGTTTAGAAAATCTTTCCCCTCTAATGATGGTAAGATAATTACTATTAATGTGGTAACAAACGTTGAGAGAATCATTCCCCACTAATAAGGCAATGACAGTTACAAAGAAAGTGATGAATAACCACTGCGTAAGTTATTCCCCAATTTACAGCACCCACGAATGTAGCTGTTACAAGAACCAACTATAAAAGTCCAAACAGTGAAAAGTCAAAGGCACGCTCGATATGCTACTATAAAATATTACTGTATTCTCTTCTAAAGCTCTTTGCTAACTTAAGCATCGAAGAACTACACCTGGGACCACCCTGGGCTTTGTTTTGCAGGTGCTTATCCAAGAATCATTGTTGTTGCCCGGAATCATAAGGTAGATTTTATAGTAGAATTATTGGTGATCTTTTGGGATTCATCATTTCTTAATTAAACTGAGATGGGAATTAAGCATATATCTTATGTACCTTCATTATAATGCCTTGGAAATCTAGGTGTTTTATGCTTAGTATAGTTTGTGTACTACTGTGTACTATATGTTTTTGTCTTATAACTATATGGTATTTGGAGCACCTGATTCAATTAATTCAAATCTATTGGAAAAATATGAATAAAAACACAAAAGATTAATGAAGAACACAAAGTGAAAGGCTTGAGACACTTGTCTTTTCATCTCTTGGCTGATTTTTCATTGTCATTGAGAGAAAGAATCACTATCTATATATTTATATACTATCAACAGATGTGATTTCAGGGATTGGCGGATTGCCCATTTACCAGCTTTCATAATAATAATGAATACTGGCCTAAGTAGGTTGTTTTTTCTTTTTGAGTACAAGCTTTTAAATTCTTACACCAAACAAACAAATAGTGGAGAAATACTACTAGAAAAGCAAAGAGTTGAAATTTCATCTTTTTATTCAAACGATAACTAGTGGTGACAACATAATAAATGTAAAAGTAGTAGTAACAACATAATAAATGAATGGAGGACAAGAAAAATTTTAATTTTCGGGTTTTCTTTATCAATGGACCAATCAATGGTGCTCTATAGGAAACAAGATTTCGCTACAAGCCACACGATGAAGCAGTGCTATTGTCATTCTAAGGCATGAAAATGAATTAAGAAACATGAGGTTTGAAGTTCAAATTTCAATAGAGATAAAAACACAAAGTGATTTCTGCTCGTTTGTCCTAGTATTAGTGACAGAGTTATCTGATATGTTATTGTTGATGGAAGATAACAAGCATCCTATGGAATTGTCGAGGTGAAATAAAATTATTGGCGAGGCCGAGATCGCCACATTACAAAGCAGGAAAAGAAGAAACCCATAAGACTCGTAAATTTGTTTACCCTAAAATTGATCCAATTAAATTTATATCGAGTTAAAAGAATGCATGTTAACTCAACTTCTGCTTTTGGTACCAGTTATCGATAGATTGTTTAAGAATGTAAAATAAATTTCATCAGAAAGAGTAAAATGTTTATTTACAAATCCATGGGATAAGGGGGACCAATAGTGTCTGTCGAGAATATTAATCCACTGTCTAAGGATGAAACTCTATGATTTGAGATAACAAAAGGACAAAAAACACAACAACTAAGCCGAAGGGTGTAATATATTGCTTGTGATCACTGTATTGTGTCGTTACAAATGATATCTAACCACTTATTTATAGGGTATAATTGATGGCCTATGGCCAACGCGATGGGGTGCATTATGTGTCCGCATCTCTAACGGGTCTGACCCTCTTATCTTCTATATTTGTCTTCCATATCATTCAGGTTCTTCAAAGGGAGGTGATATCTTTGAAGCACTCTCTTACGTTGATATGTGGTCTGAATCCTTTTGATAGATTCATTACTTTGGGGCTAGTTTTGGGGCATCTTATATATGAGAGATTCCTTTAACACTACCCTATAATTTTTCAAGAACATTTACCCAATAAAGAAAGTCCCTCATTGCTGTGCTACAAAAAGTAAAGAACATAATGATTATCCAATTTGATTTAAGAATATCATATGATTTTTATGAGATCAAACTATTTGTCATTAAGGCTCTTTAGCCAGTGTCTAATTCTACTTCGTCACTTCTTTTGTTTTGGTAAAAAATCATGTTTCCTTCTTCTTATAGAACTCAACGAATCAATGTTTGTAACACAATTAAGAAAACACTCTTCTTATTAAGGGAAAAATAACTCAAAAC
>JBDJHY010094923.1:0-13767 GCA_039654485.1 Withania somnifera
ACTACAGGGTTTGGTTCTCCTACTGGGTGGATAGTAGGTGCCATCATGACTCCGAGAAGTCGGGTCATGACAAGTGATTATTTCATTAGTAAACCCTTTATTATCTAAACTGGGTAACTAACTCAATTTTACTCATTTTAGGCTTATAATACTGAAAATGGGCTCATCTATCACACATTTCAACAAATCCTGTTGGCTCTGCCAAGGCTCACGAATTTTACAGAAAGCATAACTAACGAAGTCGAATATCCATAACTCACATATATTTTATATAAAAGCCACTATCTGTGTTCCAAATTCATGGAAAGATCACTCAGGGTCACAGCTTAAATATAATTGGAAATACAACAACCATAAATAGCCAAGAAGCGGACTAAAAGAGTAGACCGGGTCAAGGGTGAAAACTTATAAATCAAACCCTAAGATGTATATTTATCATAATTATATCCCATATATGCCATTCTAAGGTCGTAAGCATAGCCTTCCTATCGTTCGATGAGGTACTCGCAAATACAACGTAAAAATAACTCAAACATCTCCAAATAAGCAAAGCACGTATAAATGAGCTCCCAAAATCATGCAACTCTAAAAACACATCATCTAGACATTAATATGAGTGTATATAATGTTCCCCACATCTTACGAAACTTATACCCAATGTTTTTAGCTAAGATCAACAAGAATATGCTTGAATTGATGAAATAAGGTGAAGAACACACTTGAAATATTTTAGAAAATTTTCTATGAAAAAAAATAAATTTAAGATAAAATATTACCAAATAATGATGGAAACTTATTATAAAACTTTCCCAATACTTTCCAATCTTAAAAGAGAAGCCCCCAAAAGGTCCATGTTCACCAATGCAGGTTTATGTGAAGAAGAATAAGATGGGGACTTGGGATGAATTTTTGGTGATTTTGAGTGGGAATAAACTAACGATCAATGGGTGTTTGAAGAAATTTAGTTTCCAACTTCACCCAATAACATATGATATCTTCAAAGAATTTCAACTGGGATTTTGAGAGTGTTTGGGTTAAAAACACTGAAGAAAATGAAATAATATTTGAAATAAAAAATATTTATCCCAGGCTGGTGGATGCCAATTTATCTATTACTGATAAATTGGTCATGGCCAATAAATCATTCAAAGTGCTGATTTATCAGTCAAATAAGATGACAACAATTTCAGGTTTTAAAAAAAGTCTTTGTCTGCTACACATGAACAAAATATACAAATTTTATGGAAATGATATTCCGCACTCAACTATACTAATGAAATTAGGTTCGTGGTTGATATGATGAAATGATGACCAAATTCAAAACTTTGCAAAAATGTCAACTCTCCAACCAAGTACTTGATATGAAATCGGTTTGTCCAAAACCTAGATGAACAACTCAACTAACCCAAACTCAACATTCTAGAGCTGATGGAGCAATTAAATTTTTAATCCAAGGCTTCGATATCAAAATGACCACTCACACTCCAAAATTGCAACATAAAGCACATCAAACACATAAAATTTGACAAACTCAAAATGAAAGATTTTGAACTCAAACCAACAACCCATCTAGACTAAAATCCATGTTTCGAAGCTAAAGAAACTTTCAAATTAAATTCTAATATTATTTTCATATAATGTTGACTAAAATCAATGATTTAAATAATAAAGCCGCTAAAACAAGAAAACGGACATCGAAACCAAACTAATGACCCGAAAGCCGAACCACTAGTTCCTATAAGTCATAAATAACTTAAGGTTACTACAGGAAAGCAATAAAATGCAAGAAAATATAAAATCATGAAAATAATTATAAGGGTCATTACATATTGAGGGGGGAGGATGTGGCACCTCGTATTTGGGTTGTACTAGTTCTACTTATATAAGACTTGATTTGGATGTATGGTTTAGGTAAGAGACTTAATTTCTTAATTGGTAAGTGATTGTGAATTAGGTTCTAAGGGAATGCCAATATATCTCAATTTGAAACGATTAAGTTAACATCAATGTTGAAAGTATTTAAACTTGGTGTCAGAAGGTGGTATTTGAGTTTAATGTTTACAGAGATAAAATATATATAAGTTTCAAGTTAGATTAAGACAAAAATAGAGAAAAATATTAAGGTGCTTGCATGACTTAATCAAGCTAGAAGGTGAGTCACCTACTTTCTTAAGTTAAATGGGATAAGTAGGTAGTCACCTACTCAGGGTAATGGAATAAATTTAACCCCATGATAATATAGCCACTTGAGTTGCAAACTAAGCAAAAGGAAAAGGACAAAGGAGAAAGGCAGAAGATCCAAAATCTGCCCAAGGCCTAGTTAGTTAAGCCCAACAAAGAATAAAGCTAAGTAGGTGCATCACCCACTTGGACAACTTTTATCATGTAGTTGCAAAACATAAGCGCATAACCTTAACCAAAATAAAAAAGCGAAAAGGAGAATATTGGACATCCTAGGCCTAATTCTTTTTGATCCACTACAACCAAGTATAGCGGGCAAGTAGGCGGTTCACCTACTTTGACATTTTGAGCAACTTAAGCTCCCTAAGTAGGTACATACCCTAGTTGCTCAATAATGGTAAAAATGAGTTGAAAAAAGGAGGTCTAAATGGTCCATTATAAGGCTAGTGTTGAATGGTTAATTTTCTAATTTTAACACATAGACATTAGTACTTAACCTTAATTCTCTCTCTTTTCTCTTAAGGTTCAAAACAGCCACTACATTTTTCTCTTACGGTTCTTGAAGAAACCCTCACCTTAACAAGCTAATGTAAGTGAAGCTACCACCAATTTAAGAAAAATTATTTTGTAACGTACCATGAATTCATATGTGTCATGCTTAAATATAGGTCTTTCATCTCTTCATACTGGCAGTCTTATGTTTCTTTGTTAAGAGTCTCGTATTTTTATTATTTGGCTTAACTTAAAAAACTGCAATTAGGGGGAATTACCAAAAAATTTAGGTAAGTGTGATGTCTATTTTATCCATCCTTATATGCAAGCTTAAATGAATAATTATGGTTATTAATAATTCAAAGGATGATAATTTCAATATTGTATGCTATTTTAAGAGAGTTTTGGATTTATTTTATGGATTGTTTGTGTGTATTTGTTGATTTTGGATAAAAAGGAGAATCTTATGGGAAGTTGTGTGAGCTTACTCCATGTTACACTTTGTAAATTGTTCTATGCATGTTAGGAAGACAAAATAGTTTTGGGGAGTTATATATATGAACATGTATGGTGTATAAAGGTAATGCGAGGAGACGGGGTTGAAAGAACACCCTTATTTGTTAAATTATTGGTCTACTGCCTGACTACTATTTTGGGTGTGATTGGACTTCCCAAATGTGTTGATTAGCTACTAATACCCATCTGGCTACTTAATTTATTGTATATAAGTAATTGGAAAGAAAGGTTGTTATTTCAGGATTATATCAAAGTTGTACAGAAGAAAGGTATGTACAACTATTTGATTTTACATTCGTTAGTGTGAATCAAATGCTTGTGGACGCATATAAATAATAATGTAGATAATGACCTTTAACCCACTCCTTAATGTGTCCAAATAATCCAAAATATGTGTACTATTAGATCTGCGCATGTACTTTGAAGAGCAAACTGTACGAGTCCTCCTTTTTATTAAATAATGTACATGTGTTATTTTAGCTTCTAAGCCTTTCATTGGTATATGAACTACTCCTTACACCTTGGTTATAGCCTTAGGAGTTTATTTATGTGTCTCATACTATGATATGAATATCCTCACGTCTATCTAAGTACCAAGGCCCTTACAACAGAGTTAAGCCAAAGAACTTCAAAGGTTATAACAATTACTTATGCACAAGTATACTTTGGGTGATTTTGTGAAGGAGGAAGGTCCAAATTTCATATGGAGGATAGCCTTGGAGAAACAAGAGGGAATCGCCACCCACACTGGCATGGACGACGGTCATCGCCTAATAGGGAGGAGGACCGCCTTATCAGAAGGCAAACTGCCCTCCAACGGTGGTCCAAGCCTCACTTCTTTACCCCTATCTGATAAAGACGGCGGTGGGTAGAGGAAGGAAGGGAGACCTCCCTTCACAACAGTGGTCACCACCTTCCCAACGGTGGCCAACTACCCCTTTTAATCTTGTCTACATTTTAGATTGTTTTTAGTTAATTAAAAGCCGATGAAGGATAATTTTGTAATAAGTAGCTTAGTACTACAAATAGACTAATTATGTCTTATTTTTATTTAGACATTAATGAATATTAATGACAAAACTCCATTGTTGCGTGTTAAATCTTTTGGTAAACTAGTGGTTGCTAACTGTGTAGACACCTTGGTTTCTTGGGGCTTTGGTTCACTTGAGGTCATGTAAGAGTGTGGTGCTTGGTTGGGATTAATCCAACGGGTCCTTTGGTTTGATACACCTTAGGGTTCTAGGAAGATTTACTAATGTTGTGTCTCATTAATTATCCTTTACTTTTTACTGTTAATCTTCTTCTTTTATCAATCACAAGAGGAAGCTATGGTTAAAGTTTGATCAAATTTTGAGTTGATTTGATAAAGTTGGATTTTTGAATTTTGGATAGTGTTCTTGGTGTTCTTCAGATATTCAAGTGAAGAAGCTGACTAAGAAGTACATTTGATCAAAACTCATCTCAACAACTTGAAGATTTGTTGTTTATGGTTCTGAAATTGCAACCTACAAGTCATTAAGGACCTAGACAAGTTTCACTCAATTTCGAGTTGAATTCAAGTTTTTGAAGAGTTCATAGTGTTCTTGGGAAATATTCATAGTTCATTGAGGTGTTCTTCAAGTTGTTGAAGTTTAACCTAAAAAAGGGTGTGTAGGTAACTTGAAAAGATGTCTGAGATAAGTTAATTTTTTCAACAAGGGAAAAGACCAAGGGTACCCAAGTAAATTCAGCCGAATCTAGAATTTGCACCCATCCCAGGAAAACTTCCTAGGACGGCTCACATACCCACCACCGTCTCCCACCGCAATCCCACTCGGTGGTCTGCCATCCCGAAGGTGGTAAAGAGCAGCTGAAAATTGAGGATGATTGAAGACTGTGACCATCACCCCTACCACCCATCCCCTACAGCGGTCTGCCATCCCCAACAATGGTCACCCCTAACATAAATCAGTCCCTAATAAAGTTCAAAACACCTTGGAAACATTCTAAGTCAACTCAAATAAATTTCCAATCATTGATTTCATTCTTAATCATCATTTCTTGATTCAATAACTAGTTTACATTTAGTATTCATCCTACATAATTATAGACTAGTTCTTGCGTCCGTCTTTCTTTGTCCCCTTTCTTTTAAAGTTTTTCTCTTTTAGTCTAGTTGTTTAATTTTTGTTTTAAGTGCGTTCTTGTTTGTTTTCCATTGAGTGTTAATAAGAATACACTTTGACCCAAGGCTGTAATCAATGCCAAGTAATTAAGTGAAGTAAACATGCTTGTCAACATCGAGCGAGCCAATTGTGATAACTACTCATCAAGGTGAGAAACACTAAGTGTTGTGAAGTTTTTTAAACTAAACTAACATGTTTCTTTTCTTTATTGAGTGGAATTTTAGGTACAATGTACGAATGGGGAAAACTAGTCTTCCTATGGAAGAAAGTTCAATAGAAGATGTCATGGCGATGTTTGTTCACATGAACCGGATGTTCAACGTATAGAAGGAAGGTTAACAACGGTGGAAGGAAGAGGGAGTGCCTCGACTTCTACTCCCCAAATTTCCAACCAAACTTACACAAGTATACATGAACAAAACACTTCCACTCCGACGACACCAGGTACCTTTCGCCATACCTTTCTCCCCACCAATCTAAGTGACATTCCCCTATGGAACTAAAACACACATCATGTAATTCGGAATGTGTACCCTCAATACAAAACTCCATAAAACCCAAATGCAAACCTCCCACACTAAGATCCACCACTCCAAAAAATAGAATGAGAGAGGAATCAAGGCTATGAGATTGAATAGGAGATGCAAGATGAGTGGCCTCCAGCTCAACCATACCGCAGACTAGGACAAGAAGGCCAAATAGGTAGAAGAGACCAAGATGGTAGAGATATGGGTCTCAATTCCATTTAGGTAACTTTTCCCACATTCAAGCGAGAGAGTAACCTTGAAGTTTACCTTAATTGGAAACAGAATGTGAGAGGATCTTCCAAACCAATGACTTAACCGAGGTTAAGAAGTCTGTCTATGCTATTTCCCAAATTGAGGGTTATTCTTCCACATGGTGGGATTTTCAAGTGTGACAACATTGAGATTATTGTTATGTGCATCCACCACCTTGGCCTGAGTTGAAGGTTGCAATGAGAAGCAAATATGTACCATCAAGTTATGACCAAGGGTTGCGTACAAAAGTATATAACTTAAAGCAAGGAAACCAAAAGGTTGAAGCATATTATGATGAATTCCAAAACTTGCACATGTGGTGTGAACTTGATGAAGACCCCCGTAACACCATTCTTAGATTCTAGAGTGGGTTGAATTATGGTATCACTTCTCAAATAATTCTTGCCATGCTTGAAACTCTTGAGGAAATCTTTGATGGAGCTTTTGAAATAGAAAGGAAGAATGAAGAGAAGAGGACTTTTGAAAATCAAAGCTATTCTTCTCCACAGAATTGGAGTAAGAACAAAGAAGCATTTCAATTGTCATCCAAGTGGAACAAACACAAAGAAATCAATATCCTATATGAGGAGAAATCCTTTGAAAACAACACCTTCAGAAGGAATCCCCCACCAACTGTTATGAGATAAGGAGGTAAAAGTCCTACTTTTACCAAGCCTAGAAGTTTCCATTATTTTAAATGCAAAGGTTTTTGAAAAAAGATGAGTGAGTGTCTGAACTTGAGAAATGTGACTCTCATAGATTGAGGATCATAATTTCTTAAAGAAGGTGAAGATAGTGATCCTCAATTTGATAAAATCTCGATTCCTAGTGGAAAGATGAGGAAAAAGCTACTGGTTAGTGATGAATGGCCACAATAAGTAGAGAACTCCATTCCAAACTATGTGGTTGGCCGAGTGATGATTAGCAAGGTTATAGATGATCTGAGCAAAAGAAAGACTCTCTTTTATTCCAAATATCTTATCAAGGACAATGGTTGCACCTTTTTTATTGATAGTGGAAGTTGTGCCAATATTGTTAGTGCCACCATAGATCATTTGAAGCTAACCACCACCATGCATACCACCCCATTCAAGCTCCAATGTTTGAATGAATGTGGAGAGATGACAGTACATCAATAAGTGAGGATCAAGGTGAAAATTGGGAGTTTCCATAATGAACTCTTATGTGATGTAGTTCCTATACAAACTTGTCATGTACTACTCGAAAGACCTTGGAAATACAACAGGTCAACAAAGCATTATAGGAGGACAAACACTTCCTCCCTAAGGAAAAATAGTCGTTAACATGTACTCCACCCACCACTGCCCTCTCAAGTAAGTGCGAATTATGATGAAATGAAGGTATTGAAAGAGAAGGAGGTTAAAGGAGAAGATTTTTCCAAAAAGATTAGTTATGAGGATAAAGGTAATAAGCAAAGGAGATTAAAGGGGAAGGGCAAAGTGTTGCTCTTGAGGAGTTATAAGGAGGTAAAGGAGAAAGTTGAGGACCAAAGCCCAATGATCCTTATAAAAAATAGGGAACATTTTTAATACTAACCCTTCTATTTCTTCTTTTACTTGTTATATTTCCCTTGTTTTGCAGGATTACAATGATATCATTGCGAAAGAGATACCAAAAGGTTACCACCAATATGTGGTATAAAACATCAAATAGACTTTGTGTGGGGCTCTCAATTTCCCAACATGCCAGCCTATCGAAGTAACTCAAAAGATGCTAAGAAATTATAGAGGTAAGTTGAGGACCTCATCAACAAGGGATATGTTAGATAAAGTATGAGCTCATATATGGTGTCAGTTCTTTTGGTACCCAAAAAGGATGTCTCAGGGAGAACATGTGTAGATTTGCATACAATCAATAAGAAAAATTTAAAGTATCACCACCGAATTCCTAGTTTAGATGACAAGTTGAAGAGTTAAATGGTTCATGTATGTTTTTGAAAATTTATTTGAGGCGTGGCTATCACAAAATTCAAATGAACCCGGGAGATGAGTGGAAAACCGCCTTCAAAACAAAATTTGGTCTCTATGATTGGATGGTTTTCCCTTCAGACTCACAAACGTTCCTAGTACCTTTATGAGGCTAATTAACCATGTAATGAAGCCTTTTATTCAGATGTGTGTGGTTGTTTACTTTGACGATGTCTTGGTCTATAGAAAATCCCAAGAAAATCATGTAGAGCATCTGAAAAATGTGTTTGATGTGCTTAGAAATGAACAATTTTATGCCAATTTTGAGAAATGCTCTTTTTTTGTTGATGAGGTTGTATTATTGGGATTTTTTGTGAGCTCAAGAGTTGTGGAGGTCGATGAATACAAAATATACGCTATTAAATCATGGCTAAACCCTAAGTCTATTGGAGATGTGAGAAGCCTTCATGGCTTGGAAAGTTTTTATAGATCTTTTGTTAAGGGTTTTAACACCATTGACAAACCTCTTACAGAGGTGATCTAAAATGATAAACCTTTTTTGTCGGGCACTGAACAAGCAAAGAATTTGAGACCTTGAAATCTATGATTAGTTTCTTTCCTTTTTGCACTTGCCCGAATTTGGTAGAATATTTGAGGTTGAATGTGATGCTAGTAGAGTAGGCATTGGAGCCATCGTAATGCCAGTCCAAAACCCATTACTTACTTTAGTGAAAAGCTTAAAGGTGACATCCTAAATATTCAACCTATGATCTTGAGTTATACGCTTTAATCCGGGCTCTCAAAAATTGGCCACACTACTTATAGCCCAAGGAATTTTTGATTCTAATCGATCACAAGTCCTTGAAGCACCTTCGGGCCCAAGGTAAGCTAAATCAGAGGCACACCATGTGGATTGATTTCCTACGGTCTTTCCCTTATGTGATTTATTACAAGAAGGGAAAGGAAAATGTGGTGGACGATGCTCTTTCAAGAAAACATATCTTGACAAGTACTTTGACTTCTAAATTGGTGGATTTTGAAATGGTAAATACATTGTACCCCAAGGACCCAGATTTTTCCAACGTTATCGAAGAATTTGTGGAATGGGATATGGAAAGATGGATAATGGATAGGTTAACTACTCTTTATTCCAAATTTTATGGATTTTTGTTAAAAGGAAAAAGTGTCAGCGAGCTCATAGAGAGAATTATTTGTGAACGAGACAAATAGTGGAGGATTGATTGGACATTTTGGAATTAGTAAAACTATGGGAATTCTTGAGGAGAATTTTATTGACCAAACATGCAAAGTGATGTGGCTAAAATTTATGGTTAATGTATTGAATGTAAACAAGCTAAGTCATGACTTCTCCAACATAGTTTTAGACCACTCTACCCACACCCCAAGGACCTTAACAAGAAATCTCAATGGATTTTGTATTGGGTTTACCTAGGACAAAAAGGGGAAAAGACATCATTTTTTTTGTCGTTAGTTTATTTAAAAGATGGAAAATTTTATACCTTGTAATAAATGTGATGATGCATCCAATATGGCATCCCTGTTTGTTGAAAATGTGTTGAAATTACATGGGATCCCTCAATCCATTGTAACTGATAGGGACCCCAAGTTCCTTAGTCACTTTTAGAGAGCAATGGAGGGGGGGGTAGGCTTGGACCTAAGCTGATGTTTTCAACATCATTCAACCCACAAAATGATGCCCAAACTGAAGTGGTTAATAGGACTTAAGGTCCATCCTTAAAACCATGGTTAGAGGAAAAATTTCCTCATGGGAAGACTATTTGCCTCTAGTGGAATTTTCTTATAATCGTATTATTCACTCCACTATTGTGATGACCCCATTTAAGGTTGTCTATGGATTTAACCCACTCACCACCTTGGATCTAACCTTTGTATCAATATGTGATTGTTAGGCTATATGGAGACAAAAGGGCTCAAGCCATGAGGAAGTTTCATGAAAAGGTACGAATCCAGCTTGAAAAGAGAAATTAAGAGAATACAAAAAAGGCAACAAAGGAAGAAAAAGAATAGTCTTGGAACCCAGAGATTAGATATGGGTACATTTTTGTAAAGAGAGGTTTCCAGATAAACGCAAAGGGAATTTGATGTCAATAGGTGATGGTTCTTTCCAAGTTCTTAAGAGGATCAATGACAGTGCTTACAAAATTAATCTTCCACCAGAATACCAAGTGTACCCCACCTTCAACGTGAGTGAACTCTCCCCTTTCGATGCCTTTAGCCGATGATAAAAGTCTAAATTTAAGGACAAATTCTTTTCAAAAAGAAAAGGATGATATGAATATCCCCACAACTATCAAAGTTACAAGGTCCCTTCACATGGAGTCAAGCCAAAGAACTGCAAAGGTTACAAGAATTTTTATGCACAAGGATACTTTGGGTGATTTATTAAAAGAGGAAGATCCAACTTTCATATGGAGGATAGCCTTGGAGAAACAATAGAGAATCACCACCAACACTGGCATGGACGACAGTCAGAGCCCAATAAGATGGCTGACGGCCCTAGCAGATGACAGACCGCCCTCCAACGGTAGTCCAAGCCTTAGTTCTCCATCCCTCTCTGGTGAAAACGGTGGTGGGTAGAGGAGGGATGGTGGATCACTATCTATAACAATGGTCACCACCTTCCCAATGGCTCCAACCACCCCTTTTGATCTTATATACATTTCATCTCTTATTTAGTTAATTAGAAGCCCATGAAGGCTAAATTTGAAATAATTAGCCTTGTACTATAAATAGCCAAAGTATGTCTTGTTTTGAGTTAAGATTTTGATGAATATTAATGACAAAGATCCATTGTTGAGTGTTATCGCTTTTGGTAAATTGGTGGTCGTTAATCGTGTAGAAACATTGATTTTTTTGGGGTTTCGGTTCTCTTAAGGTCTTTTTAAGAGTGTGGTGCTAGTCCGGGATTAATCCAACGGTCCTTTGGTTTGATACACCTTAGGTTCAAGTAATATTTCCTACTTTTATGTCTTATTACATATCCTTTACTTTTCATGGTTAATCTTCTTCATTGATTATTAATTCCGCTTCATATTCACTTTCACATCATTTACGAGGTCCATTGTGACCACCAAAATAACAATCTTAAAGATTAAATAAACTAAGAAACGCAAACTTGTTATGTATGGGTTAAAGCTTAGTGGCGAAAGTCTAGCATGGATCGATCAAAATCTATCTATCTATATAGGTAGAAACTCAGGGGGGTAAGCCTAGTATGAGATGATACAGATATGGTAACTATGTATGGCATCTTAGGGGTGTAAGCCTAGTATGGTCCAGTCCCAAATTTGGTTACTCATTATAGGTGAAATTACCACTTTTCAAGGTATTGTTTGATATACTTGCAATGTCATACCACCATATGAGCTCGTTTAATTTTGTGAATTGATTATTTTCATATATGGTGTGTCCAAGAGGTACTATGGATCTAAAAGACCAAGAATTGGACCAAAAATAGAAAAAGAGACTGAGTGGGGAAGTACACTGCCAGGGGTTTTGCACCTGTGACCTTTGGTCCTCTCCTAAGCATCTCTCCCCCACGATCTGGGCTTCTCTATGGCAATGACTTCCCAAAATTCTTCTCATTGCACCTGATCGCCGAAGGAAAATTTTCCCTAATGGAAGTTTGTCGCCCCTGCGACGCTGCACCTGTAACCTCCTCTCCGAAGGTGCGACATATGATCTCCAGCTAGGACTTGTTAGTAAATTCATAGGTTTTCATTCCCAAATTCATAAAATACTCCGGTGGACCTCATTTTTGCATATCTTTTGGCAACCTTTGGCTTAAATCAATACAAAGAGAGGGCTTGCAAGCATTCACCTACACTTTGGGTTGAAGTTTTGGTGATTTGTGTTGTTAAATCCGTTACCTATCTTTTCTTCCCTAGTTTTAATTTCTTATTTTGAGTGTGAAGAAGCTAATCCTTGTTTAACTCTTGTATTTGTAGTTGATACGATATTTAGATTTAGTTTTTGGGTTTTAATCATTGTATGTGTTAGTGTTAATTGACAATTTGTTGTTATTAATTGAGTTTCGCGGGTCTAAATTTATCTTGTTCTTGCATTAAATTCCAAAGGAAGTAGCTAAATCTTTGACTTTCCCATTACTTTAGTTGAGCTTGAGAGAGTAAATTAGAGTTGGAAGATAGATTTAGCATGATTTAAAGTTCTAAATTCTATTTTATGGGTTTTGGCTAGAGATAGTGAAGTCCTAGTGTAGCCTAAATTTGGTTCGATTGTCATAACACTTAAGTTGGTTTGAGAGAACATTACTAAGAATGATTCTTTAGTGTTCTAGAGAAACTGATGAATACTTTATAATCCAAGGCTAAAACCCGAAATTCCTGATTGATTGATCAATGCGTAATTAACTACCATGGATTGATGGTGATTTAATTCCCTAATTTGTTTTCTTGTTATCTTTGCGTTGTGAAACCATTGATCAACCCAGGTTCGTATTTTATAATTGATACCTTTCATTTATCTTACTTTAACACCCCCCTAAAACCTTGTACTACCCGTTCAAGTTTTAGTGATTACACTTTAATTCCACTCTTACTTGATTACCTCACATACAATTGTACTTTAACAACCTCTACATACACTTTTAGATTGATTTCGGAGTGTAATTGAGTGTTATAAAAAATGGTGCAGCTGTTGGGGAATAATTTTGCATATTGAGTTAGTTTGGAAATCAGAGCATAGTTTCATTGATTTGAACTTGTGAATATTTTTTTATTTTTTTTAATCTATTTTATCTCTGTTAGATAGATTTTTATTTTTGATTTGGTTCTTATGGCATCTTTACCAAAAAGTGTGTTTGGTTGTTGCAAACTTCCTTTTCCAAATTATTAAAGTGTAGAAACATGGCCTTACCTATGTCACAAGAAGCAATGGTTGAGGGAGTGCTTAATTCAGGAGAAAATGAGAACCAAGATTGTCCAAGAGCATGATTTCAAGCATTTGAGACATTTATACATGTTCATGAATATGCATCATGAATATTAGAAGACTTCTTGACTAAGGATTTGGAAATATTCCATAGGATTGTGCAATGTGAATTTTATAATTTCACTTTGAAGGACGACTTGAGGTTACGTATTGAAGCATATGGCATGTTCTGCCAAGGAATGAAGAGTATTGACATTTGGTTATTGTCTATGGAGGATGGAGTCTCAGTTTATTTAGATGAGATAATGGAACTTTGCAAACCTTCAAATCCTAATATGATGCAAGATGCCAAAATTGTTGAGATGATACTAGAGTTGTGCAAAAGAGTAGAACGGATTTGTTTTGAAGACTCTAGTTCATCCGGTGGTGATTTTACTAAAAATGATGCATCTTTGGGGTTATAACGTCTTCACACATTCCACACATTTTTCAACGTTGATCTTTATGGATGTTAATGAATATGCAAAATCCGGCCATTGGAGGAATTGAGCAAAGTGGAACAAGATGTGTACATTTTGAAGTTTTTTAGTCCAAGGAGGAAAAATGATATCCCCCATTTAAATTCCAAGAAGTGCAAAATTCTATACTTTAGTGTCGGTGATCATAGGCAGATTTACCTGCCTATAACTATATAACTTGTACTAATCTACTTTGTTTTGAGAATAATTGTGCAATATATAATGTTTTCATATTGAATGTGAGGAATTACGACTAACC
>JBDJHY010095250.1:0-23766 GCA_039654485.1 Withania somnifera
ACATTACAACCCATTAAAGTCCTATTTGATTCTAGTCAAGCATGCTTAATTAGTGGAGATGTACATAATGGGCAAGCCTATGGTACTTTGTTCATACATGTGAATTATTTGTGAGTGTGAGAGTTGTGCATAAATGCTAAAAGTCCGTAAGATATATTCAGTTCTATGAATTGATAGGTATGTGGACTATTCTTTCTTGTGAGGGCACAATTAGGGAATCATGGTGTACACAATTGGTTTGTTTTATCAAAGTGTCAAGTTGGCCTATGAATCCTAATTGTGTTGAGTAATATAGTAGTGTGTGTTCTTTGTCGAGGGATCGATCCTGTTGCTATTTTGGCTAATGGTTTGAAGTGCTTGAATTCCAATTAAATTGTTAGAGCATAACCGGTGTATCATGTGAATTCAGTCATTGACCTTTAGGTTGGTTTTGTAATGTGTAAATATTGTTCGAGGACGAACAAAGTATAAGTGTGGGGTGGTGATCTTAGGCATATTTATATGCCTTAGCACCATTAAAGTCCCATGTTTTCACTTGGTTTCGAGAAAATTTACGTGTTTTTTGAGTGTCTTAGTAATAGATATGTGTGTAGCATTACTAACTCACATGATTAGCCTATTTCAGGTGTATTTGGAGCCTTAAGAAATGTAGACCAAGCAGAAGTGGAAGCCGGAATGAGTAGGGATGAATTGCAGGAAAACTGTGCCTATCACGATAGGGATCACGATGTAATGGATAGACCATCACAATTGGAATCACGTCATGATCCCCTATTTGTCTTTGCTGGAATTGCTACTAACTTACAAATTAAGTTGGGGGCAAAATAGTCATTTTCTTGGGCGATTATATAATCCTTAAGGATTCATTTTTGGGTGGTGTGAAGCACTTGGGAGAGAAAAGAGCAAGTGAAGAAGATACTCAACAACCCAGGGTTACTTTTTATTGCTCAATCACTATACTTTTATGTTAAAGATGATATTTTATGGATTGTGTATGATTATTAATGGCTAAATACCCTTGTTATAGGGTTATTGCTAACACATGATTAATGATATTGGTTTAACATAAATAATTAATTATTTCTCATACTAATTGTTCTTACACTGCGGTATTAATCTATTTTAATGATTGGCCACCATTAGAATACACCTATAATACTGAAGTGCGCTAATCTGGGAATCTGATGAGTGGAACAGCAGTGTAAGGAGTGAGATTATATTTATTGATGTTAAACTTAGAAGAGTGAATATAATTTGCAGTTAAGACAAGATCTTGTATTTAGTTGACTCACTTGGTCAAATAGGGAAGAGATCTACAATGCATTTATATTAAGTCATCATAACAAAACTCAATCAAAGTAGTTATGGGAATTATATATATAGTGATTAGAGGACTATAGATCCTTAATGCATAACTTCAACCCTGGAATCAACAATTAGAGAGATAAATGATGTTTATTGAGAACTGATAGCATACTTGAATGTGTGAAAAGTCATGACCCTGGAATGTTCGTCTATATTGACAACACTTGTTTCTTCCCAAGTCTCATTTAAATTTCCTTAATTAAAGTTTAGAATAATATAAAATTAAACCTCATATATTATGACATACAATTTCATAATTATTGAATTGCCAATAAGATTCATTGAAAATACTAATATCAAGTCTCCGAGGGTTCGATAGAGCCACTATATTACTTGTAAGACCATGTACACTTGTGTGTGTTATTGGAAGCCAACAAATTATGTGACTTGATTAGTTGTTTGGGACTTTCATTGGCCATTTGTTCTTGTTTCTCTTTTGGTTGGCTCCGTGAGATAATTTCTTATATGTGTGAAGTATTTTGGGAAGACTTTATTTATTCTTGATAATGGTTTTGGCATTTGTATGTGAGCCTATGATCATTCAATATTGGTGGTTTTAAGAAATGGGTGATTTTGGAGTTTTTGGAAGTTGAGGTCCTGTGGATATGTTCGCCTCCCTTGGGAAGCCTTTTGATTAGTAGAGTGGTTCTGGTATGGTTTGTGTTATCCTATCTCAGAGTTCGATGCCTTTCTTTCCCCTCTTCTTCAAACTTTCAGGGAGGAAAGTCTGTTTAGTAGTGGAAGTTGTTATGATCATTCCGGTCATTTCTAAATTTATTGTATTTTCATGCATCTGAGAGATTTCCTACAGTGACCTAAGTCATTTATGACTTTTCAGGATAGGTGATTTGGTTATCGGGTCATTCATTTGGGTGTATTGTCAGTTTTCCTATTTTAAAGCTTTAAATTTTTATAGTTCTATTAGCTTCAGAACATGGATTTTGAGAGAACTCTTAGTTCGTGTCCGAAAGCTTTCGTTGTGAGTTTATATTGTTTTACGTGTTTTATGGGCTTTCTAGTTCATAAGTCTAGTTTAGATATTCTTCTAGTGATCAGAGCTGTGGATTGGAAATCTGGCTGCGCCATCAGCTCCAGAATGCTAAGCTTGGTCTAGGTAAGGTGTACCAGCTTCAGGCTAGCCAAACACATTTTTGGGCAATCGGTTGGAATATAAGTAATTTAGGTTGAGGGTTGACTTTAGTCAATATTTTGTCCAATGAATCTCGGATCAAAATTTCATCTACACAGTTGAATCTAGAATGTCATTTCCATGTAATTTACGTATTTTTTTGTGTTCATTGAATTCCAAAAGCATCTCAAATTATCATTCGAAGTTCCAAACTATAGCTGAGTTGCTATCAACTGGTTCTGGATCAATGGCCTTCGCGATCGCGCCCATGCCATCATGATCACCTAGTGTTTGAAGCCTTGCCCTTTCGAACGTGGTATGGTCATTGTAAACGCAATTGTTTGACCAGCCCATTAACCCTCCATTTGCTATCGTGACCCACCTTCTGTGATAGCGATGGCTTGGGCATGATACCCTTCACGTTCGTAGTGAATATTTCAACAATTGCGGATCACTTTTCACTAGCAATATAATAGCCCAAACCCGATTTTAGCTCATTTTCACATCCTTTTTCAACATAAAGGACCATTATTGATCTTGGAAGCTCTTGGGTCTTCAACATTGATCTTTGAAAAATATCAAAATACATCCCCAATCGTATTTTCCTCCATTAAATTATGAGTTTTAACTTTAATTTCTCCAAAATTATTCCATAAATTCTAAATTTCTTCCACTCATTTCATTACTTTATTTCTTCGATTCATGCTTATTCCTTGATCATGTTAACTTCAAATTTTGGGTATAAGTTCCTTATGATGTGGGGAACATTTTTATACCATTTATTTAGAGTTTTGGGTTCGCGGGCTCATAGGCCTGTTTGAACCCATATTTGACCTTAACTATTATCATAGCTTTATGGGTATCATAGGAATCGTATTAACATATAGATTACTATTTGGATAGTTTCGTTTTGTTCAAGATCATCGCATATCTTTGGAGATTGGGGTAGTTAAGGCATCCTCCACGTTGTATTTGCTAGCTTGTCTTTTGAGTACAGGTAGGTTATGACTTATATTGAAAATAATAGTATTGATTAGCATCCATAGGTTGGAAAACTTAGGTTTATTAGCTGTTTCTTTATTGTGTAGTGGTGTTGTACTTTGATCATAATTTACCAGGTGGTTTGCACTGACTCTGGAACATATATGGTGGGATTATTGAGAATATTTGTGAGTCTCAGACATTGATTTGGTTGGTTGTGCATGCTATATTGATTTAGAGCTTTTTTTAGGACCGACGGGACATTCTGTGATCCTTGATTATGATTGTGATCATGTCATTCATACATGTCGTCATCATCATTTTATAGAGATTTTATGTATTGGTTTCCACTGTTTATGGCCAAGAGCCCAGTATTGCTGATTTTGGAACCTTGCATGGCCTTGTTAAACCCATTTTTAGATATTGTTTGGCCTTAATGGACCATTTTCATATATTGATGACTTACATTACTTTGAGATTTTGATAATGAAAATTGAGCACATATATTTGATATGATCATAGAGATTTCGATATTACCGACTAATCCAACTATGAAATTGGTTTTTTAGCTGACTCTTTACTAAAATAAATTGTTTTACGATTTTCATAAAATATTTGAAGGCACGATTGTTGATTGGGCACCCGATACTATAGTTTTAGACTATTTTAGCCCAATCCCTAAAACCTAGCCCTTATAGGGAATATGACTCTCGGAATCCTCGACTACTCGTATTATCAAAAATCCTTAGTGGTATTTCTATCACCTCAATGAATTGAAGCTCTGAAGAGAGCAATTAGTCATTAGCCTGCTCTAATATGTTTGTGATAGGTAGTACATTAGTGCTATCACTATGGTACATATGTGCTAAAAAACCTAGGAAGGCATTACTACCCATAGGTTGACCATGATAATAAGGGCTGCAAGAGATCAAACTCAGTACTAGGAGGATTATTAAAAATGAGCATCCCTAAAAAGAATTAAATATATTATACCATGAAAAAATCAGTAGATAAATTAGGTAAAGCACTTACCATATGTTTAACATGTCCCGCTGCAAATTACATATAAGGGGGTAGAAGAAAATTCTATTCTACTATCTTAGGGGATAATGATCTTATGGAAGCTTTCTTCATTAAGGTTAATGGGATTCTCAAAGAGTATTATCTTAATAATGATGTTAAATAGAACGTTTTGGAGTATCAAGACAGTGTTTAACTCTCGTGAAAGAGTCTAAATCCTTAATTGATGATAAGGAGGCTCTTATAGAATTACAAATAAAGATTGAAGAATTAACCACCATTTATAATGATATTGAAAGCTTGCACCATGTTGCCCCCAATTTATTGAATATCTTGATAAATAAAAATAAATTATCAGTTAGGGAATATATAAAGAATGGTAATAGATTATCCCCGAGGAATGTGAAATTCTTAATAACTTATGTGAATATATATTGGAGGTTATTATTATAAATACTCTAGCCTCACTCTTCAATTTATTTCATACTTCTAAACCAGTGGTTCTAGTATCCACCCTAGTAGAACAGTTTGCTATTATAACCAGAGAGCAAGGATTACTGATTAATCGTGTATCCCACCCGATACATCGAGTATTCCTAAAGATACTAAGCCCCACCAGATCACTAAGTCTATAGATAATTTCAAAAAGCGATTCCTAATAGATAAAAAGAAGCCCTTAATTAAAGCCAATAAGAAGAGTGGTAATAAAGGGGTGGTACCCTTGAGTAATAAAAGAGCATAATTTGGGGGTTCTATTAGTAGAATATATCTTGAGTATAGATTTGATTACAATATCGAGTGATTTGGATTTCAAAAAAATTTAGAAGGACCTAGGAAGAGGAATGGTAAATATTATTTCCCTAGAAATTATATGTAATTTGTAATTTCAATTTGTCTCTTCTTATTATTAAACTTAATCTTCCTATGGTATGTCAGTCCTGTGAATGGGATGTATTACCCCAACTGAAAGCAAAAGGTGAACGTCCTAGAACTATCTCAAAATCTTACCAGAGGTTATTTAAGCAGACTCATCAGTGATTTCTATTTCATAAATAGATTTAACCTTCTATCATCCCATAACTTGGAACAGTTTAATATTAATCTAAATGATAATTACAATGATTTGATAACTGTTATGAACTTTTTATAAATCAGGCTTTTATGATAAACTAGGATCTTTTAGAATATATACAGAATAATTATGAGGGTTTAGTAAATACAGGCTTTCTCATGATTCCTTTTCTAGAGAAATTTAATATAATCAAAGTGAGTCATATCATGAGATAGGTTTATATATGTGAGGATTCCATAAATAAAAAATATAATTATTAAGAGATCTTGCATAAGCTCTTATCATGTCTCCAAAAGCTCGTTATGAGGATTTTCTATTTCAATTGATTGAAGGTTATTTTGGTTATAAATTCTAACTGCCTTTCTAGACTTTTGTAAAAGGATATACCGCTCAGGGATCTCGCATATCCATGAGCGCGATTTGGCTAGAAGTCTTCTAGTATTTTCTCCTAATGTTATATTGTCTGGTGAGACCGATGAAAGAAATAATCTTATGGTATGTAAAAATGTAAGAAATGACCTTGTTGTCACTTATAGCTTCAGCCCGATGCCGGATGCTGAGTATCTGCCATTACCTGATTTTAGTGTGGTAGCGGCTGGTCATGGTACAAACTTTTTTATTGATTTAGACCTAGTTACGGCTGGGCATTACATGTGAGACCTAATACAGTCAATCCTTATTTCTATACATAAGAGCTCCTGATATGACTGTTACTAGTATGGGAGGGTGTTTCCCCATCATGGACCCTATCAGCCCAAGCCAAGTATGAAGGCGACTGAGGAAGGGGTATAAGATGGAGTAGTAGGTATACAGGAATAGTTCCTTCCATGAGTTCCATCCTACCATGCAAATGGCCTTACAGGGAGGAGCATACATATTTACTTTAGTGCTCATGTATGTGTTATTTTCTGCACTTATTATTTTGTTTGATACCTTCTGGTGGGATGGGGTGCCAGCGAGTAAGTGTGATTACTTGAATTTTCGATTTATTTACCTTCTGTCTTTTATTTATGATGGTTACTTGGTAGTAATTAGAATTCCTTGGTTATTAGATGAGGTTTATGTTTTAGTTTTATTTAATTATGCCTTCTTCCTTTAGCCTTTATTAAGGTTATCGATACACCATCTTATCTATTCTCTTTATATAAATTATCTATTACAAGGAATCATGATGAAGATTGATATACGAGGCACACAAAAATAAGGGAGAAAGAAACAAAAGAAAAGATATGCGGAAACTTAGAATTAACCCACCAGTTTATGAACAACAAGGGACTGGGTAACCTCACCTTTCAATCTAACATGTGAATTGAAGACAAGTACCAACACACAATCTACAAAAACCAAAATTGAAGTCCACAAATAGAAACCTTCGATTGAGTGTAAAAAGAAATTACGGTTGCAACTAAGGGAATCCAACCTCAATTACGCACTACAATTATGCTAGATTACATCTAAAAGTTATTCTACGCTAGAACTAATCTCTCAAAGGATTTCAAAATATTTCACTAAAGTCTAAATAAAAATACTACAAATTCTAATATTTATACTTATTACAAGTTTGCATTATGGCACTTTGGACCCCAGAGTTTTGGCATTTTTAATTAGGCCCTCAAAGTTTTTGAATCTTCAATTAGGCTCCTTAATTTTTGGAGTCTCCACATATTGCAACTCACAAGCTTCCCATAGGTTGAATACCCTTGGACATGGCTTGTAAAAGGACTCCCTAAGCATCAATATTCCTCATGGTAGCTTGCAATGCCTACAACTCTTTCATCTGACTCCATGTGAAAGGACAGGACGGGTAGGTGCTATTCGTGCTCATATCAAGTATACCTTCACCACTTTGGCTGAGTTCTTGTATTACTTTTTTTATCTATCTCCATTAACTTTTCCTTGTTTACTTCACTTATTTGTATTTAGCATTAATTACCTCTACTTGTACTCTTTGATTTCTATGATTCATTCCTTCTTTATCTTCTACTTCCTGCTTTTATTTCTTATATGAGCCCGGTCGGCCTACCTATTAGGAACCTATTATTTTTGGTACTCATACTACGATTCACATCTTTTTGGTGCATACCTGAGTAAGAGTGTTTTCCGCTAAATCTTAATAGTTCTAATTATCCTGGTCCAAGGTAGATGATGGCTTTTGGCATCCGGAGCTAGCCTTTACCTCTCTTTATCTTTCATTTCTGTCATTTGTACTATTTTGGATATTACGTATTCACTTTAGACCTTGTATTTATTTTCTTAGAGGATCATGTACAAGTTTACAAGGTTTGGGGATTTATTTTATTATACTACACTTCCGTGTATTCTGTCCTTATTTATGCTATTATCTTTCCTAATTATTTAGTTCTTTACTTTCCTATATTTAATGGGTTGTTCTCCTACATTGGGATGTATGTGACTTCATGATTCAAGAAATCAGGTCATGATATATACCCATTTTTGCGTACCTGTTAATTACCCAATTCAGCATCTTGAATCCTCTCTTTGGGTTTAAATAATGAGGATATGTGGGATTTATTTCTTCCTCAGTGTCCCACATAATTTCATCTACTTGTTGGTTCCTCTAAGACAGCTTTACTGAAGTTACTTCTTTATTTCTTAACTACTTAACTTATCAGTCTAAAATAGCATTGGGTACTTCTTCATAAGTGAGTTCTTCTGTAACTTATACATCTTCAATTAGAGTGATACCATATTGGTGACCTATGTATCTTCGAAGAATTGAGACATGAAACATGGGATGAACTATTGAAAGCTCTTGGGGTAGCTATAATTCATATGTAACTTGGCCAAACCTTTTGAATAATTTTATATGGACCTATATAGGTGGGCTTAGTTTCCTTTCGTACCAAATCTTATTATCCCTTTCATTGGTGACACCTTCAAGAAACAAAATTTCCTATTGTAATCTCTAGTCCCCTTCTTCTAACATACACATATGACTTATGGAGACTTTGGGCTATATCTAGCCATTGTTGTATCATCTTAACTTTTTCCATAGCTTATTGAACAAGATATGACCCTAATAAATCAATTTCACCCACTTCATACCATTCGATATGTGACCTACATTCCTCCCATATAAATCTTCATAAGGTTCCATTTTGATAATTAAATGGTAGCTATTATTGTAGACAGATTCGATGAGTGGAAATGATTATCCAACTACCCCTAAAGTCCAATACACAACCTCGTAGCATATCTTCAAGTGTTTGGATTGTATGCTTTGCTTGACCATCCATTTGGGAGTGCAATGTTGTACTTAAATTCACTTGTGGTACCAAACTCCTTTGGAATGACTTCCAAAACTTTGCAATAAATTGAGCTCCCCTATCAAATATAATAGAGATTGGGATCTCATGTAGTCAAACTATCTCCTTAATATACAACATTGTATACTCTTCAGTTGTATAATTAGTCTTAATCTACAAATAATGTAATGACTTGGTGATTCTATCATCTATTACCCATATGGATTCAAATTTCTAAAATAAGTCAAACCAGTGATAAAATACATGTTGATAATGTCCCACTTCCAATTTGGAAGGTCCATATGTTGCATATAACCTCCAAAATTTTGGTCCTTTTGACTTGTTGGCAGTTTGGACAATGAGCCATGAGTTTTGCAATGTCCTTATTTATGTCTCCCCACCAATACACATCCTTCATGTCATAATACATTTTAGTTGATTCTGGATGGATGGACTATTCGTGCTTCTGTCATTATCCTTTTTATTAGCCTATTAATATTAGGTACAGATAATATATTTTGACACTGGAGTATTCCATCTTGTGTAGTCTCAAATTCCTTTGTCTTACCTTGATTTATATTCTTTTTAAGCCTCCGTAGAATAGGATATTTATAATACTTATCTTTCACTTCGACCACTAACAAAATTCTACTACATTATGCACAATAATCTTCTTTTGGAGTTTCAAGAAGGTGACCCCCAGACTAGCTAATTGGAGATAATCCTTAGCTATCCCTACCTTTCTATGACAATTCGTTAGTACTTTTCATTTTTATATGACTTAGAGCATTGATTACCACATTTTATTTTCTCGGATGGTACTGGATGTCAACATCATAGTCTTTTATTAGCTCAATCCATCTTCTCTGCCTCAAATTCAGGCCCTTCAATTTAAATATATATTGCAAACTCTTATTGTCAGTATATATATCAACGTGAACCCCATGCAAATAGTTGTTTCATATCTTTAAATCAAATACAACTGCTACTAGTTCAATATCATATATTGGGTAATATTTCTTAGGTGACAGCAATATTACTCTACAATGTTGAGTTAGTACACATCCTAGGGAAATTCCCTAAGCATCACATTACACTTCGTACCCCTCTGTGCCTTCAGTAAGTACCAATAAAGATTTCAAACTTAACCTATTTTTCAACTCTGGGAAGCTTTTTTCACAAGCATCATTCCATAAAACTTGGATGCTTTGTGTGTTATCTTATTAAGGGTGTAGAAACAAAAGAAAATCCTTTAATCAACCTCCTAAAATAATCTACCTACCCTAAAAAAATATGAACCTCTTTATGCATCGTTGGTCTTGTCCAACACTTCGCGGCTTCTATTTATTTGAGAATCAACCCTTATTCCTTCATCAGATACAATCTAACCTAGGAATGTCACTGGTTTTAACCAAAATTCACATTTAGAGAACTTAGCATACACCCTACGATCACGAAGAACCTATAACACTTTCTATAAGTGACCTGCGTAGTACTCTTTTGATCTTTATTACACAAAAATATCATCAATAAATATCATCAACAAATACATCCAAGAATAGCTAAAAACATCCTATTCATCAAATCCATAAAAATAGTTTTGTATTACTTAACCCAAATGACATAACTAGAAATTCAAAATAACCATACTGTGTGCGAAAAGTGGCTTGGTTGTATCTTTTCCCTTCACCCTCACTTGGTGATAACCCAACCTCAAGTCAATCTTTGATAAACACTTGTTACCTTGTAACTGATCAAAAAAATCATTAATTCTAGGGAGGGGAAATTTATTCTTAATCATCACTCTTTTTAATTATTGGTTGTTAATACACATTCTCAATGTGATATCCTTTTTATGTACAAACAATACTGGTTCGCCCCAATGGAACATACTAGACCTTATAAACCCCTTTTCTAATAAATATTTTAATTGCTCTATCAATTAAATAATTTTGTCGGGGCCATCCTGTATAGAGGAATGGAGTTGGGTTGAATGCCTAGGATTAATCCAATACCAAACTCTACTTCTCATTCTAGAGGCAAACCCAAAAGTTCTTTAGGAAGCACATTAATAAATTCATTCACTACTAGAATAGATTGAAGTGTTCGTGACTCTGTATCCGTGTACCTTACTCTAACTAGATGGAATATGTACCCTTTTGGCATTATCTTTTTAGCCTCAAGATAAGAAATAATCTTACCTTTTGGTGTCCCAACATTACATTTCCTTTTGAGGACTGCCTTATTCGGAAAGTGGAAACACATCTATTAGTTGATTAATCTATCATGGAATAACAAGAAGCAAGCCAATCCATACCCATTATAACATTAACTTCCACCATTTCTAGTTCAATTAGATCAGGCAATGTATCACGATCACAAACAGTAACTATATAATTGTGATAGACCCTTCTGCTATGATAGACTCGAAGATTGGCGTAGATAATTCAAATGGTGTATCTAGTGATTCTGTGTTATTTTCAACTTCCTAAAAACCAATAGAGTGACATATGATAATAGCTTCCCAATTTGTGCCACTAGTACCCATAGTTGACCTTTCCATCCTTGTCCTTGTCCAGAAACTATACGAGTCAATAATTGAACTGTATTCCTTAAATCTTATGCAATGGCATATGTAGGTTGTTCAGGGGGCACGGCTCTCCACCTTAGCTATTGTGGAGATGGAGGAGTTGAGGATGTTTGTGAACTCATCTTGAGCCTCATTTTATCATCTAGGTCAGCTGGTCTCTCCTCCAACCACCACATCTACTTGCTTTCCTCTACCTTCACTCTTGCTTGTTTCCAGCATCTTTGAAATAAAATAACAATCTAGAGGTTAGACATGATCCACCTACAACATTTGGCTCTATGGCACAATCTAAGAAATGAAAAGAAAGTGATAACTCCTAAATGCCTAGTAGCCTCCTGTTTGTAAATGTGATGCATAACAAATCCATAAACAAGACTCTATGTAGATGTATCTTTGAAGACTCCCTAGGATGACCCTCTCTAATACCATTTTTGTCACACCTCAAATCTATTAAAGCGGACAGTCACATGTAGCTGAAAAGGCTTGGGAGAACCAACCTTTAAACTCATGCTTACTATGCATTACTATGAGTATTCAATGAGCTTTCCATTAAAGATAAAAAATATTCATGAAAGTATGTTAACAAGTCAAAACCAAATGTACACAACTTGTTCATTAGGGCCACAATGTTTAAAAGATGAGACACAACCACGCTTTATTGTACATGGTCTACAAAGTATAAAATATATGTAAACTCAGTTAAGGTTGGTAAGACATATCCCTTACTTATAGATGTTATACAATCTAAAACATGTACTATGGACTCATAAAGCCCCGAATGAACCTGGAGCTCACCAATAACCACTGAGTGTCTTGTGCTCCTACTAGGGAGTACTAGCTTATTTGCCTGTAGCATGAAATATAGGTCCCATGTGAGGGACTTCAATATGAAAGAATGTATTGAATATGTAAGGAATAAAGTAACTATATATTAAATAAGAAATCAAATGAAATCAGGTAACAATGTATGGATAAAAGACCACCTTTGCTTACACTTGTGGAATCGTGTACATTACTTTATTTTCTTCACTCTACCTTCTTATTCTGTAATCTTGTAATACATATGATATAAATGACTAGTTGATTAGTGGTAAATACATAAGTTGGGATGATCCCATTCTAGTCTTATGCCCCCGAGCTACACCTCTAAGTAACTAGATTTGGGATCAGCCAATGCTAGGGTTACGCCCCTGAGCTGCCATCCATAGTACCAGATTTGGGATCATCCCATGCTAGGATTTTGTTCCCGTGAGCTTCCACCTATATAAATAGATAGATCTGGATTTCCCATGCTAGCAGTTGTGTTTCTTAGTTTATTAGTCTTTGATATTTTTATTTATGTGGCCATTACTATATAATAACAAAACATATATAACAAACTCAAAAAGCCTCAAAATAACTTGGGCTCACTAATAGCCGTTGAATGTCATGTGCTCCTACTAAAGAGGTCTACTGGTTCTTCTATCTGGCATTAAATGCAGGTCCTTGTGAGGGGCGTCAGTATGAAAGAATGCACTGAATATGTAAGGCATAAAGTAACTATATGTAAAATAAGTGTCACGACTTGATTTTTTAGGTTATGAAGGAACCTACTATCCCAATAGTAGGAGAACCAACCCTGTAACCCATAGCTGTAAGTGATGGGTTACAATAGATAATAAGGTACGATAATCATAGTAGGCAAAAGAAAATAGAGAGTAGAAGTGACGTAAAAGAGAGGTAATAACATAAATAGAGTCAAAAAACCTCTCAAGACCTGGTATCAGTATATACATACCTAGAATTAATATATACTGAGCTATAACATCTAGTGTAAGCACTGGAGCTGGAACTGGTTCTAGTTCCAAAGTCACTATCGGAGTCTCCGAAGTTTGAACCAGTATAGTAATACCCATGGGTGCCATAGTATGCCCTGTGCTGAATCTGAGTTGCTGGTTTGGAGTTCTCACCATCGTTTGCAGGCATTGACTGCCTGTATGCCATTAAGGAAGAACGAAGACAAGAATGAGATTTCCAAGAAACTATCTAGGATACATGTATGTGCGAAATTTGAAAGTAGGTTCAAGTTCCTAACATGTCACCATAGACTCCTATAGATAGGACATGGACCTCTCTACACTGATCTGTAGGACTATACTAGACATTGGATCTATACACTAACAGCAGTCCAAATCTAGGGTATGATACCAAGTTCTATGACTTAATTTTGTAGGTCATAATGATGTTTACTACCCGACCAGTAGGAGAACACACCCTTATCCCAGAGCCATAAAATGATGGGCTACTATAGCTAATAAAGTATGCATCATCATAGTAAGCGAAAGTAAAAAAAGAGAAAAAATGAAGTAAAAGAGAGGCATAACATAAATTGAGTCAACCAACCTCCCAAGACTTGGTATCATTATATACAAATACTACTAAAAATACAGAATACAAGGTAAATGTAAATGCAATATAAGGTTTGTTACTGAAATATGATAGAGACAAAATAAAAGCTGATGAGATGCATGCTAGGCTGGTCGTCATCCAAAACTCACCCTATATCTCCCAAACGCAATAGCAAGGAAGCACGAGTAATGAAGTTAGTAGTGGGTACTAGTACTTCGATCTTCACCAAGGAGACATAAGTGCAGTATGAGTATAGCTCATTGTGCAACAAGTACCTAGTAGGCTTCGAGGGTCTACTAGGAACATAACAAGCATAACCACAATAAATAACAGGAATATAGAGAAAGAAGGTCACAGAAATAATACAGTAACGGTGTCTTGTCTATTCTCCAACAGTTCTACCATTAAGGTCATAGAAGCAAATAATACCTTCCACCTATGTCCAACAATAATGGTATAGGCCAATAGTGTCTTGAGGTAGAACTGGTGGCATACCGTAACGGTGTAAATGGTCCACGACCTCAATTCACATTTATAGAAGTTGAATCTCCCGGCGCTCACGTTGTATGAATGCATATACACAGGCAATATCTACAACTACCTTATGCTCTACATAGGCTAGTTTAAGCTACAGCTAGCATCACACAACAACCATCCCAAATTCGAGGGCAAAACCCTAAAATCAAACCCACACATTAGTGTCCCATATTCTAAAGTCACCCTACAGCCATCATAAGGAAAATTTAGGTCAAAGACATTGTACTACACCGAGAACTGTTAGAAAGAAGGAGATGAGGTAAAAGAGAATAAGTGGTCAAGATTCATGGTATCGATCTATTAAACCCAGAACACAGATTCTATTTAGCATAATTATACAAGTTATGTCCCAAGTGTAATCCCAAGAAGCCTACCTATCATATGGAACAAGCAATACTGTATCACACAGGGCCTACCTATTGTTTGGGACAAGCAATACTGTAGCACATGGGAGTTAGCTCGTTTATCACCAAAATATCTCTGGATAGCCTCAAAATTGATAAAATAAGAATCTAATCTTCAAAACAAAGCTAATGGTAAAATTTATATCTTCGAACATATTCGAGGGTTCAATGTTACTATTGTAACTTCGGCCAACACATCCCTTAGATATGATGCAAAAGGGTACGGACTAGTCAAAAAAAAAAGCTTCAAATGGGCCAGCAGGACCTGGAAATGAACTTCACCACAGAGTTCCCGGCATCATGAGGAACTCATGCTCCAAAAATGAGCATGATCCAAGTAAGAAATAGGATCAAAAATTCCTAAAGAAGAAGATGGAAAATATGCAAAACTTTACTTAATTAACAAAACTTAATTGTAATTATCATGTACCAAATCGAAGAAGAGAAGTCGACTATAAAGTTAATGTAGTCCAATGCATCCACTATGATCACCAAAAACACTAGAAACCAAATCAATCAAGGATTACTAAAAATTTGCAATGGAATCCAATGGTGAAATTCACCATTTTCATGGAAATTACAAGGGGAAAAGAGCTTACCATCGACGAGGAAAGTTAAGAATTAACACCTCTAATTTCAGAAGCTAGAGAGCAGTTTAAAGTATAAACTCAGTCTCATTGAATAAGTAAACAATTGAATTCATTAAATTTCATGGTGCTAAAAAAATCAAGTGTTAATTCCCATTTTATTGAATTAACTGATCGACGTGTTAGCAGACTCCAAAAAGCTCTCCCTAATAAACTAGACAATCAGTGGGTTTCTACCAACAAAGAAAAAAAATCTGAATACAAAAATTTTAAATCGACTTGGAGTTCTAGATAAGAATTGTGAAAGGATCTGAAAATATAAGGTGATGAAAATTATATACTGCCAGCAAAATGGCCTCCATGTGTGGTGGAGGCCGACATTTACAGTCTTTGAGGGAAAATGACCCTCTGTGTTCTTGGCTAGGAGACCACATTCAATGAGAAGAAGAGAAGTTAGACCTCTGTGTTTGCGGCTAGGGGATCGTCTTTTGTGGAGCTTATAGAAGGTTAAACATCTGCATTCGCGATCAAGAACCGTGTTCACAAAAGGTAAATAAGGCTGCACAAGATGCAGTTTTGATAGAAAAACTAGACTCCGAAAAACAATCTAAATATGTTCAGAGTTTGATATATGCAAATAAATAGTTCATACGCACAAAAACAACATTTTGGACTAAATAGCAGAGTCAAAATCCCAATACGAGGTCATTTCAAAATGTTGGACAAGTCAACACTTAACCCAAAAAGACCTTAAATCCACAAAACAACTCAAAACCACCTCGTACACCAAAGAAAGCTAATCAACACTCTACCTAACCCAGACTCCATATTTTAGATCTAGCGGCATAGTTGAATTTATGATCTGACTCTCTGATCATTGAGTATTGACCAAAGTCAAACCCTTAACTATCAGCCAACTACTATCTCTTCATATGAGATAAACTCATACCAAAAGCTCCTACATCTGAACAAAGGGTCCACCTAGACATAATAAAACTGTCAAAATTTAATTTCAAGCTCGCACTAAAGGAATGTTGAATAAAGTCAATGATTACCTGAGTTTATGCTCTAAAATAGGGAAAATGAAATAGTTCTTGACTAAACTACCAGGAAACCGAACTAGTTGTCCCAGCATGTTATAAATGACTTGGGGAGGCTATCGAAATACTTACAAGTACAAAAAAACACATAAAATAGAAATTACTATAAGGTTCATTACAACATCCACTACTAAAAAGTACTTTAATCCCCGAAAGTCAAGAATAGCAAGGAAAAGTAATAAGGGAAGGTACTTGAAGACTTGCACAACTGCCGATACTGCATCTGTATCTCACCCTTACCCTCCCATATGGCCTCCTCAACTGGACGGTGTCTACATTGCACCTTAACCACTAGTATTTATCTGGATCTCAACCTCCTGACATCTCTAGTGTCACACCTCAAATCCTATTAAGGAGGATAGGCACCCGTTGCTGAAGAGACTTAGGGTAACCAACTATAATCATATACCTACCATGCACTTATATGAATATTTAAAGGTGTTGTCATGATGGATATTAGGCTTCTTTGAAAAGAAACTACGTTGTCAAGCTAGAAGCAAGTCCACATGACATGGCCATTGGGGCCATAATGTTTAAAACATGGGAAATAACCACACTTTAATTTATATAGTCTACAAAACCTCTAAACAACACACAACACTTGGTTAAGGTCGATACAAGAACCCACCTTACCCTTAACTATTACACAATACCAAAACATATGATATAGACTTGGAAAGCCCCGAATTAAACTGGAGCTCACCAATAGTTGTTAAGTGTCTTGTGCTCCAACTGGGGAGATCTACTAGATCCTATGCCTATGGCTTGAAATACAGGTCCCTCGTAAGGGATGTCAGCATAAAAAAATGTACTGAATATGTACGGGCATAAGATAAACAAATGTAGGATAATAAGAACTCAAATAGTATAAAGTACAAATGTAAAGATAAGGAATATGACCACGTTTACTTATACTTGTGGAATTATGTACATTACATTGATTTCTTTACTTTAACTTTATTCACTTTATAATCTCTGTAAAATATATATTATGAATGACTAGTTAATCAGTAGTAAAATAGGATGACCCATGTTAGGTATTTAGCCCATAGGATATGGTCCTCATAAATATACAATCCGAGATCGACCCATGCTAAGCTTTCCTTTTACCCCTGGGATACCACCCATAATGTTGGGATAAACCCATGCTAGGTTCTCCTTCCACCCCAAGGATACCACCCAAAATAATTAGATTTGCTTCAGTTTACTTCTTTATTCTTTGAGATTGTTATTTTGGTAGTCATGGAATTATCAAGCTTTGGAAATATAGATTTAACAAGTGACACAAGCATGATCATTTAATACAGTAACAATGATGTAGGAAGTATCTTACACAATCAATAAAATTCTTAGGATCTTAAATAACACATGGACCTTATTTAGCTAAAAAGAGGACTCGTGCAGCTTGGTATTCAAAAAAGATATGCAAACTCAAAAATAAACACGTATTGGGGTATCTAAACACAATAAGAAGTGGGAAGAAGGTCAGTATGTATATTGAGCTCATGGGCTTCCGTTAGGTTTCATTTTCAAGAAAGAGTAACTGGTGAGATTACTTTGTAACACAAACCAAATTTTATGCCAAAGAATAAGAAATTGAGTTGCCTTACATACCTTAATGTACGACCCTGCTACTATCCCAAATTAACTTCCTTCCTTTTAAATTACTAATCTACAATAAAGTAAGTGGTAAAACTAGTATTATTATCCAAGCAACAAGTTTAGGCTATTCAAAATAACCATAAATAATAAACAGACATTAGGCATCTAATTTATCAACCGAAGGTGTTCTTTCATCCCCTTCTCCCCTATTATATCCATATAGGGTTCTCTAAAACAAATTTTTTTGATCCCATAAAGCACCAAAAATAGTGTATAAGGTGAAATGGGTAGCAAGCTCATAAAATATTAAGTCAAGTGATGCATTGTTACACTCTCTTTTACATGTCACTACTACCCAAGATTTCCCCATTTCACACACAGCCCCCAAAATAGTCTAAAATATCCTTTATCATTGCAACATGATATTGAACTCATCATCTAATGAGTTTTTAACAAAATACATATAAGAATATCCCTTCAAACTTGTATATAAGGAGGAACAAAAACAGCCAGAAACCATACCTTAACTTCTGAAATTAAACCACAATCCTGCACTCCTTTCAAGTTCTTGAATTACCTTTCAAGTTCTTGAATTACCTTTCAAAGTTAACAAACAGAAGGGCCTTTAATAATCAAAAGATATGGGCCAGCCACTATGAAGGAAAATTAGTCTATAAATTTCAGCCTAGCCAACATAATCTCCTAAATTTTAGTGGAGGAATAAAGCGAAAACAAAAGTACCTTAACTTAGATCACATTGCAAAGGTGTGGGTTTCCTCAAGAATCCTAGGAGAAACTTGGGGCTGTTTCTTTAGGCTACTAAAAAGAGAGAGAAAGCCTGGGGAAATGTACTTTTTATCAAGTCTTAAAAGTGAAGGAAAGGGACAACAACTTGTGGTTATAAAGTCAATATTGTGCTGGTTGTTTTAGTGCATTTAGGACCATAAATTGGTTAAATTGGTCCAAGTAGGTAATGCACCTACTTAAGGAACCCAAACTTCTCATAAGGTTCAAAGTAGGTTATGCACCTACTTACTTATTTATACCTACAATGGGCCTTTAGTTATTAGGCTTTGGGGGATGAATTTGGGTATTGAGATGCCAACTCCTGTCCCCTTTTATGTCACTTAGTTTGGGCCTCAAGTTAGCTTAATAACATAGACTTAAATCTAGTGCATTGGACACCTACTTAGCCTATTTCAGTTAAGCAAGTAGGTGACACACCTGCTAACTTTATTAAGTCAAGAAAGCACCCCAAATTTTTATTCTATTTTTAAACTGTGCTTTCCTTAATTTAACTTAAAACGCATCTACATTTGGCCACCTTAAACAATAGAATCGAATACCACCTTACAATCCCGAGTTTAGATACTTTCAAAATTGATGTTAAGTTAATTGCATCGAATTAGATATACGTATAGTCCCCTCAAACCCACTTCATCGACACTCATTGTATAAGAATTGAGCCCCTTACCTATTCCACAAGGACATAAAAAAATTGATATATGTATGACTCGTATATGCCAAATATAGTGTGTTACATCCTCCCCCCTTAAGAATATTCATCCTCAAATGTTAGCATACCTGGCTAGCCTAAATAAGTTCAAGCCTAAGTTTAATTCAACTTGAACTCCACAATACATACCCATTTATGCGTACTTGTTAGTGTCTCACTTTAGAATTTTGAACTTCCTCTCCAAATTCAAATAGATGGGGGTATTTTTACTTTATATCTTCCTCGACTTTCCATTTAAGCTCCTCTATTTGTTGGTTTCTCCAAAGCGCCTTTGCTGATGCTACTTCCTTATTTCTTAACTTCTTCACTTGTCGGTCTAGAATAGAAATCGAATCTTTTTCATAAATGAGATCTTCTTAAACTTGTACTTCTTCGATAGGAGTGAAAGGGGATAGGTCACATATGCATCTATCAATCATTGAGACTTGAAATACTAGATGAATTGCTAAAATCTCTTAGGGTAGCTCCAATTCATATGCAACCTGGCTGAACCTTCCAATAATTTTATATGGACCTATGTAGAGTGGGCTCAGTTTCCCTTTCTTACAACACGTCATTTCCCCTTTCATTAGTGACACCTTCAATAATACCCAATCTACTATAGAAAACTCTAGCCCCCTTGTTCTAACATATGCAATTGACCTATGCTTGCTTTGGGTTATTTCTAGACGTTGTTGTATCACCTTAACCTTCTCCATAGCTTGTTAAACAAGATCTGTACCAAGTAAGGCAGTCTTACCTACTTCAAACCATCCAATTCACAACCTACACTTCCTCCCATATAAATCTTCATAAGGTGCCATTTTGATACTTGAATGATAGCTATTATTATAGGCAAACTCAATAAGTTAAAAGTGATCATCCCAACTATCCTTGAAGTCCAACACACGATATCACAGCATATCTTCAATTATTTGAATTTTACATTTCGTTTGGCCATATTTTTGAGGGTGAAAGGTTATACTTAAATTAAATTATCTTCCCAAACTCCTTTGAAATGACTTCCAAAACTTTGCAGTGAATTGAGCTCCTCTATTAGATATAATAGATATTGGAACCTCATATAGTCAAACTATTTCTTTAATATACAACCTTGCATACTCTTCAATTGTATAATCAGTTTTGACCGGAAAGAAATATGCTATCTTAGTGAGTCTATAAATTATTACCCATATGGAGTCACTTACAAAATGAGTGAGGCAAACCAATAATAAAATCCACATTAACATATCCCACTTCCAAGTTGGAATCTTAATACGCTGTATGTAACCTCTTGGTTTTTGATGCGCTACTGTAACTTGTTGGTAGTTTGGACATTGCTCCACAAATTTTGAATGTCCTTTCTCATTTTTCCCCATGAATACACTTCCTTTAATTCATGGTACATTTTATTTGATCCTGTGTGGATAAAATATCTTGAATGATGTGCTTTTATCATTATTCTCTTTCTTAGCCCATTAGTATAGGGTACATACAATCTGTTTTGACATCAAAGTACTCCATCTTGGGTAAGATCAAATGCCTCTATCCTACCTTGATTTATCTTCTCCTTACATTTTTGTAAAATAGGATCTTGGTACTGCTTCTCTTTCACTTCAGCCACTAATGAAGATTTTGCCGCATTATGTATAACAACCACTACTTTCTGATTTTCAATGAGTCATATCACCAAACTTGCTAGTTGGCATAGATCCTTAGCCATCCCTTTTCTTCCAACAGAGTTCTCATTAATACTCACTGTTTTCATACGACTCAAAGCATCAGCTACCACATTTTCTTTTCTTGGATGGTACAAGATATCAATATTGTTGTCTTTTATTATCTCAAGCCATCTTCTCTGTCTGAAATTTAGGTTCTTTTGCTTAAAGATATATTGCAAACTCCTATGGTTAGTGTATATGTCAACATGGATCCCATATAAATAGTGGCACCATATATTTAGATAAAATATCTACGCCAAACATTCTTAGTGCATTGAGAGCATATGATGATGTTTGGGATATGAGTAGTAGCTTTCTATATGTCAAAAATTCCTTGTGTTATGATGTTGATCTGATATGTTGTGGTGACCATGATAGAACTTGGTTGCAAGTTATCTATGTTACGAGTGCACAAACATTAGCTGATCCTATAGATGATCGGGTTGACTATTCTAGAATTGATTTGCATCCACCTAATGTTAGCACATACAACTTGGATGGGTTGACATCATGTGTCGGTTCGGATGGCTCTTTGATTATGGTAGATAATGTTGCTTGTGATAGTGATGGCACACTAGTTGATCCTAATGATGACCGGATTGTATCTTTCCCCAAGATTGATTTGAGTCCACCTAGTGTCCATACTTATGGTTTGAAATATATCATATTATCTAGTAAGTTTTTGAGTTCATGGGTGCACTTGGTACCCAATTCTTGATCCATACTCCTTGTCACACTCATATGGATGGACAAGTTTAGTTTCGAAAATGGACTCTTAACATGGGTGCAATGACTATGTTTCTCTATTATCTATATGCGTATGATGGCTCATTACCAAAATGTTTCTTCTTGTATGTGAAAATCAAGACAAGGTTGAAAATGTTAATGTGGAAAATAACACACCCATACACTCCCTTATTTGAGACCCTTGTGCCTAAGATGTTTGAGCCTCAAATTGTGGTTGTCACTTTGTTTTTGTGTTATGGGGTGGAATTTCTTTGCCACAGTTTTGTGGATAGGCAAGGTGTTGAGATGCGTAGAGTGTGCCTAAGTTGTTGATTCATTCAAGCTGCTCCTTACCTATGGTGGCATATTCGGCGTACATTTATATTACCTCTTGGCATGTGTTCATGTCTCTACTTGTTATTGCCATAGGGGTATGGTATTATTGCTTTCATTTTATTTATATGCTCCAATGTGATGGTACTTTTACCATTTTGACCCTAAAATACATTGTGATCAAGATGTTTATGTTTTTTGGGGAACTCCATTCATTGGAGTTTGGGATAGGGACTCCACTTTCCACACATATGTGGTTAGGCAAGGTGTTGAGGTCCGAGTGTGCCGACAGGTCATTACTCCATTGATAGTATTGGATACTTGTGAGGGCATACTCATTTTTCATTAGTATTACCTCTTTCCCTGCATTGTTTTTCATACTTATAATTATTATGGCCATAGAGGTATACTGATATTGGATTTGAACTCACCAATGGTGTTGTACTATAGCCCTTTTGACCCGGGCATCCCTTGTGTGCATCATTTTATTTATACTAGTTGGTTTTTTTTCACAAGGTGTTACTATATTACATTTTCTTAGACCTTGTAATGATATACTTCTTAGTCATGGGTGTTACTTCTTGGCATGCAATTTTGTTCATACACATGTTCATTCTATCTATAGAAGTATCAAGTTTTTTATAGTGTACCCGCAAGTTGTTATCCAATTTATTACGTTATTTTCTTGTGATGGCATGTTTGCTTGTTACTTGAGTTACCTCTTGAACATTACTTATGGCCCTAGTTTACACTTGGACCATAGAGGTACATTGGTGTTAGTTCATGATGTGAAATCTCCAACGGAATGGTTCTTTTACTAATTTGACCCCATCATCCATTGTGAGCAATATGCTTTTTCTTGGAGGGAAACTTTTGTCTTTGGGGTATGCATTGGCCAATTATCTCATGATAGGCCTAGCAACTTGTATCCCTTGATACAAGAGTTGGGTTGGCTAACATTTGATTGCTTCCATTACGTTCCTTACTTTGGTACTTCTCCTTGGTGAATTAAGAGTACTTGCTTAAACTTGCTTGGGTTTGGTTTTATTTGTTCTAACCCTCATTCTAACCCTCGTGATATGAGGAAGGTTTGATTGCATGTTGTCCTTTTCCTTTTAAGTCATCTTTTGGATTCGAGTATGAATCTTTTTCAAAAAGGGAAAGATGAATGATATCGGGTAGCATCAGTCGTGCTAGGCCTATACCTCATGGTCTAGTCACGACTACCCAAGCTATGAATTCAATAGACGCAGTAAATAAAGCTTTAAAGTACACAATCGAGAGCCAAAGGAAGCAAACTCAAATGTGCAGAATAGCTTGGGAAGCTTTGGAAGACAATTGTAGCTTAATTTAAAGAGGCCCAAAAGTATGGGGCCAATTTGACATTATAGGTCACTTTTGGGCCCAAGTGTAATAATAGAAACTTAGACTTTGTAAATACCTTGTATTT
>JBDJHY010095361.1:0-10531 GCA_039654485.1 Withania somnifera
CAGGGAAGTATGTCAATGGAAAAGTACATGTCCCATTTCTACAAGCTATCTAGACATGCCTTAGCCATATTGTGTGATGAGAGAGAGAAGGGATAGCTAATTTTATAAAGGTGTTTATTTATCCTCTCAGGGTATAAGTATTTCTAGACACCTAGTCTAAGGGAGAAATCTTACAGAGTGTGATCGAGATTGCTAGAGGTTTTAAGTAGTTGCACAGGGATTGGATCAGTGATAGTAGGTGAAAGAGGCCCTGTTCCTTTAGTCAGTTCTCAAGTGTGTTATCTGGAGGATGGGTGTATCTCAACGAATTAGTTTTCACCATCGTATCCCACTCCTATCAACATAAAAGGTTTCTAGTTGTAGTCAAACGGTTCAAAGTTCATCTAGCCCAACACCGCATCACTATAAGCCTTATTAGAGGGGTTCAGGCCGAGGTGGCCATTCAGGTCTAAAGAGTTCTTTTCAGCAGCCTTTAGTTTCTAAATCTTGGTACAAACATGGTAACTTGGGACATATTATTAGATGTTTCCACCTTCAAATATCGAGGGTGACACAACTGGCTTCTCAAGATTTTTATATTGCAACTATAGCACGTTCGCAACCATTTAGGGGTAGAGGGGATGTACAAATAGATAGAGGTGTATGTCAGGCTGGAAGAGGTTTGGTCCATGCTACAATCAAGTCCACTGGTAGTCGCATGTAGTGTCATGCATTTTTATTAGGGTCGAGGTAGATATTCCCGACACAGTTATTACAGGTATAGTCCCACGCTGCCCTCGACTTGATTTTTATTTTAAGTCAGAATCTTTTATCTCTAATGTACCTGCATATCATATTTTTATCCTTGTTATGATATTGGTTCTTGCTTATAGATATTTATGTGTCTACCCTGCAAGTCATGTCATGGTACATGGGTAAACTCAGCTTTTGTATGGGTATCGTTGAGTGAGGGGCCAGTGGTGTGGTGATTTGTTATTAGTATTATCTTCAGGCTCTTGTCAATATTTTATGGTAAAAGTGTTACGTTTAACAGATCCAATATAATCGGGATATGAGATTGGGCTCAGGTCGTAAGGGCACCTTGTTGGTTGAGTTTGTCTTTGTGAGTTTTGATTCGTCAGTCTTGTTGTATGTGGAAAATCAGAAAATCTACTAGTTTGTTTTTTGCTAAGTAGCCTAGGTAGAGGCATATGATTAAGTTTCACTATCAACGGTAGAGGTATTTGTTGGATATTGTATGCTTGACTTCAGATTGTGGTGATATTATTAGGATGTGAGGTAGGCTATTTATTGGGTTGTATATGTGGTCTCTTGTGGTATTATGGTCATCTTATGGATTTTTCTATTGATTAGATATGTTCTCAGTATTCTTAGTTAATTTGTAGTAGTGGATCAGTTTTATCAACCTTTGGCTTTCCCAGGCAAGGCCTGGTGTGTAAATAGTCTATCTGTGAGAAAGTATGATCAAGGATGTCATTATTTTCTAGCATCTCTAGGTTTCTTCCATGGTAATAGTGAAACACAAGAGGTGTTGATCGGTCCTCTCAGTATTTGATACTAGATTAGTGTGTCAATGGCATGCTTGCTTTTGATTGACCATGGTTCTAATTTCGTCTATGTGTTGGTATACTCCTTGCCATTTTTTATGTGATAGATAAATTTTTTGTAGTTTCCAATGGTGTCTTTACGGGATGGGTGAATTCTTGAGGTGGATCAGGTGAACCGATCCTATGATATGACCCCATAAAAGGTTAGTGATCGACTGGTATTGTTCCTTCCGAGTACGTTAGACTTGATGTGGTAGTAAAATGTGAAAGGACTTTCTAAAGATTTATGAGAGGTAGATTATAGAGGTATGTGTTGGAACTGACGGTTTTGTAGGATTGCTTCTAGAGTTAGACTTCTTATATCATATTTTGCCTCTTGACTAGGTCTATTTCAAGTGATTTTTGTGCTTGGAGGATTGAGTCAGTTGTTGTTACTATAGTTAGTGCATAGGGATAAAGGTATCCATGAGGAGACACTCGGTATTCAGTTAGCTACTGTGATCGGTGGTCATGTTTCAAGGATTTCATTTTTCTACTACATATTGTGCATGGTTTCTTTTCGATTGCCTCTGTTAGTAGGTTTTTTGTTGCTATGGATGGTACTTGGGATTGTGGGATTCTTATGGGATTTCCATTTTAGTGATTAAAATTAATATGGCTACCTATGGGATGAAATAGGAAGGTAGTGACTGGTATTCTTGAGTCTTGTAGTGTGCATGGTTTGATTGATTTAGTAAAGAAATAAATTTTGTACATGGGACATCCGATTTTGGCAGGCCACCTTATGGGTGAGTGATGGTTGAGTTTCAACTTCAATTCGACTTTGAGTTATAGTAGTTAAGAAATTTTGGTTAAGCTGGGAAAACAAGTCCATTTAATGATAATGCAGTGGTTTAGAGATTCCTAACTCGAATTGGGTCTATGGAGTGATCTTGGTTATCTTAGAGGTGTGGGGAATATAGCAGTTCTGTGAAGTATGGTTGCCATTGATGTATGGGTTCTCAATTTTGATTCAGAAATTAAGACTTGTGTTATACTTTTGTAGTTCACTTGGGAAACAAAAACAAACCTTGCGAGTATTGCTTTAGGATCTAGGTTGAGCTAGCACTTCATTCTTCTCTTATGTTCGAGGACGAACATGTTTTTAGTAGTGGATGTTGTAATGACCCACCAGGTTATTTTTTGACTTTTGTGGAGTTCTACTATTTACCCTTCCCATAGTTGAATTATTCTAAAGTAAGTTTGATTCCATGGTTGGTTCAGGAATGGAATGAGTTTTGGAGTATGATTGTGGAAATTTTTAGTTTTAAACCTTCTAAGCGTGAAATAAGGAACTATAGGGGTCATTTGGAGTTTGGGACCTCATATCATAAATATGTTGGTTCCATCAGCTCTGAGATATTGAGTTTGGTCTAGTAGTACCTTCATTTCTAGTATTATCTTATTCTTGGTGATTTTGAGGAGTTTGTCAAGATAAAGTTGAGTTTTAAGGGAAATGGTTGACTTTGATCAATATTCTAACTTAGAGTACTCGGATTAGAAATATGATTATTCCTTGGATCCGAGAGATGGTTTTTATCCTAGAATAAGGTCTTTCATATTTTTCATAGGCTCTAGGGGTATTTTGGTCATTTTTTAGTTAAAGTTAGTTTTTAGGCCTTAAACGAGTATCGAATGACGAAGACCTCGAACGTGATTTGATGGTTCCATTGAGTCTAAAACATCAAAATTAGTATGATTTCATATATGATGTGTTTGCACGAGATTCTAAATGAATCCCGAGGGTTTATTTGAATTAAGTTTTTACCTTATGTTATTGTTGTCATCTGTTATTAGTGATGCTCCCAGATGAACTTTGTCTTCGCAGTGCATGGGTCTCATTCATGAAGGGTCCTGATTATGTGCTCTGCGATCACGATCTAGGATGACATGATCGTGATGATTATGTTTCTATCCTCTACGTTCGCAAAGAAGGTTCTTGGAGCTAGGTCTGGGTGGTCCATTGTGATCATAAGGAAGGGGCTGCGATTACAATGAACATTGTTCCCTGGCAGTGTATCTTTCAAAACCCATTTTGTTTCATTATTTTCGTACTTGAGGAGATTCCCCATTCCTTTTGACAAGATTAAAGAAGAATATTTCAATATTTTATCATCGGGTAATGTTTCTAAACCTGACTTCATAGATTTCTATCATATAATTTATGATTTTTATATAAAAATTGGAGGGTTTTGAAATCAAAAATGGGGATTTTCACATAAACCCCAAAATGAGTAATTTGTGAATTTGAGCCACGAATGGAATGGGTTTTTGATAAAACTTAATAATAAGATTCCCCCAACATCATCTAACATGTTTTTACAATAAAATTTAGATATCGATATTATGGGCTTGGGGAAGATTTTTTATTAAAGTGCTACATACCATATATGGATATTGATTGTTGTTATTTCTTGTGGGTAATATATTTTCGTTAATAGATTTTTCTCTCTTGGAGGCTCTAAGGAAGAGTGAGGCCTACGATTGGTAGATTTTACGGGTTTTAAGGCAAGTTAAGGTTTTATAGTTTTTCTATATAGCATTGATGTGAATTCTTTTTAGTTGATTGTAATGGGGAGAAATGGGAACATTGGGTTAGTCATTTGAATAAGAGATGATAAGGATTCACTTGGTTGCTAGTATCAAACATGCGTGGTTAAAATGAGGATTTCGTAATAATGTGATTTCGTGAACTTTGTTGGATTGTATACTTGAACCTGATAATTGAAATACTTGATTTAACTTGCTTAAATGAGTTGATATCTTGGGTAACACTTGGACTTGCATATGTTTTCGGTTGATGCTAATTGTAATTTACTTGGAGTTCTTGTTACGGTTTGAGTTATAACTTGATTTCTATAGTATTGATGCCCTGAGATGTCTTGACTGTGTTGGGTTGGATTTGTATAGACATTTCCCATAATGACTTGATAAAGACTTCTAAAGAAAAACTAAAATGTGATACCTTTTATAGGCTAAGATGATGTAAATGAATCATTGAACTATACATCTGACTCGGATTACAAGTCTCGTTGAATTGGCTAATATAATTGGAAATGATTTATAGCGAAGAAGTTGAGGCCTAATTATTTAATTATTTTCAAAACTTTCCTTGATGAATTGTTGATACCATGATTATCAATGAAATATAGTGATGGTTTTTGGGGCTAATTTGAAATAGAAAAGGAAATACTTGATCGTGATTGTCTAAGAGAGGTCGACAGACTTGTACCTTAATTTGATGAAATAACCACCTCATATGAATTACTTGAAGAAATTAGTTATTCTCAAATGATTTGATTATATTGATATTGTTGTTGTGTAACATGTTCACAATTTGGCTACTATTTTATTAATTTGACCATTCAGATATTGGAAGTTGTGGTAACTTGTTCACAATGGTATGGTTTTGGAGCGGGTACCTCACCGGTATGGATGCACGACTTAGATAGCCTCCATGAGTCCTAGATTATGACATATATAGATATGACAGAAGGTGTGTACTAAGGGTGTACATGGCTTAGCTAGCCCTCATGGGTCCTATTCTGTGACGTGTATATATATGCCATTAGGAGTGTACATAGGGCAAACATACGTTGGGACACGTGCATATTGCATTGCATTCATTTGACTTGTGGCAATGATTATCTCTCCATATTGACTGAGTTGAGATTATCTGATTAATTGATACTGACACTCGGTGATGACTTGAGATTATTTGATTACTTGACATCCGGTGATAACTTGAGACTATTTGATTAGTTGAGATTACTTGGTATTTAGTGATATTTTGAGGTTTTCTGGTTTCTAGAAAATATCTGAGATTACTGGGAATACTTGTTGTCCTGATATGAGACTTATACTTGTATTTGTAGAAATAATGGGAATTATATACTTTTCAAAGTTCTCTGTATATCTATATTTATATTTGTTGGTTGGATTGTTATATATAAATTTTTTACAAGTAGTAGTTTTGGAGGTTTGGTTGGCTGTCTGGGATTCCACTTTCATTTTATAGTTACACCAGCCGAGGATGTTACTAAGTACCGTGATTTTGTACTCATTCCTTGCTTTTCTGCACTCTTATTGTCACGACCTGATTTTTCGGATCATGAGAGAACCTACCATACCACCAGTAGAAGAACTAACCCCGTAGTCCAAAGAGAAGTGAAGGACTACTATATCAAATGCGGAAAACACAAGTATGATAAACAATAGATGAATAAAGCGAAAGTAAAAAGAATCAGTAATTCCCAAAATCCGGTATTAGTGTAATACAAAACCTCTAAGTATAGAACAAGAAATCAAATGTCTAATACAAATCTATCTCCGAAAATACATGGAGATCAAAATCAATACCGAAGAGAAATATGAAATGTTGGATGCCAATTTCACCCTAAGTCTCTGAAATCAAAAGAATCTGCAAGAACAATGATCTGTGAATCAAGGTCGGGCACCTATACTCGAATCCGCACATGGGAAAATGTAATATGATTAAAAGTTGCCGAAGTAACCCGTACCCAGTGGGCTTCGAGGTCCCACTAGGAACATAACAATAATAAAAGAAGTAAATAACGAAAGACAATAAATAGGGTCACGGAATCAGATAGTACATCATCGAAGCTAGCTACTCAACTAGAGATCAAGCAACAAGTAGAACATATATCGCTAGCTAATCACATAATAAGATTTCAGGTAATAAAGAAAAACGTACCCGAAATTCGTGCAATAGTATAAGTGAATAATAACAACAATAATTAGGAGTCAAAAGAAGACAGGAGGAAAATATGGACAGTATACCGGTAATCTCAAGTACAATGAAAAACTGTTAAGAGAATACCACACACAATAACCCATATAAGCAGTAAGTCTCAAAAGTAACACTACCATAGCTAAGCAGTAAAGCAACAATATAATAAATAGTTTAAAAATAGAATTCAAGCTCACCGTAGGCCTTACATCTCAGCCAGGATACACAGAAAAAGACAAGTACAGAAAAGTAAAATACATGAACATAAAGTAACCAGTCCTGTGTACGTTTCTCCTTCGATATACGTAGGTCCAACAGGCAGAATCCATGGAAGGCTACCCTAAATATTCCTAGTATATCTCTCCTATGTCCTATTTCCCCCCATCGTGTCGCCTGAATGCTCAGAGGTAAGGTCTATGGAGGTACATTCACCACGTACAATCTCTAACATCATCATAACCTCACAAACCAAATCACAGTGCCTCGAGAGTCTCATAGTCTGGAATACTATGCCTCATATCAATAATATCATCAAGTCGTACTCGATAAGTCATGGCGTACCACACTTATATATAATAGTATCATCAAATTCCTCAACGAAGTGTGCTAAGTGTTAAAAAGTTGTACTCACTACCATACGACGACGGACTCAAGTGCCAGTGGCTGTACTCACTTCCAAATGTATTTGGTCTCAAGTCCCAATATTAATTGGTCAAATGACAATTCTCGATGCGAGGGTCTAAAGCTTGGGCTAAAATAAATAAAAATAGTATTACCATGTGCTCGATACAACGCCGAGTCTAATATAGTTAAAAGGGTTATTTGCTTATATTATTATTAGATTATTAATATTTATTAGTTTATATCGTTATCTGTCATTATTACTTAAACCAGTCTCTAGCTCTCATGGCTCAATAATCAGGCGGTTATACTGACCCAACCCCAATGCATTCTCATCGAAGCAAAAATCCCAACCTCTCATGTAATGAATCCACAACATATCAGCAAGTATATATCAACATGGCTCATATATACTTGCTGGACAACTACTAAGTCACAGGCACCATATAGGTTTGGATGCCAAAATATATCAACATGTAAGTGGATGAAGGAATGATACAAGGTTTCTATAACAACCTAGCTACCCAACCCATGCATGCTATTTAGTACAATTATTAAATCTATAAGCCCAGAGATAGCCCCATAGAGCCTACCTATCGTTCGACGATAAAGCACTACAATCTCGCAAATATTACTCCAACTGATATCAAATGATCTCCAATTGTGCTGAAACTTGCATAAAAGTAATACATATGTTAATATGAGTCTAACTGTATAAATTATGCTAATTTTTATACTGGGCTTAAAATCAGGCCTAAATTGGGCCTGCGGGGCCTTCTCATCAGAGCTGAAGATAAACTTTGCCATAGGGCTCCCAATGTTACTAGAAATCCTTGCTCTAAAATTGAGATTAATTTGAGAAAGGGAAGGGCTTCAAATTAGCCAAAAATAAATTCGGTTAATAGAATTAAAGTTTGCATTCTTTACCACTTTGAACGGGAAAATACAGTAAAGAAACGATAACGAATGATTATTATGATTCTTGGTAAAAAATCTAACAATTCTCTTGGATATAAAATGAAATTACTCCTTTTATTATTTTAGGAATAAATGGAGGAACCCCCAAATTGACAAAACTAAAAAGAACGAACTTAGAGGAAGTAGGGAAGGTGTAAGGAACCTTTTGGGAATTTTATTTTCAAGATTAAATGAGTTCTCCTCAGGTTTATGCCTTAGAAGTTGGGAGAAAAGACAAGAATCTGATTTGATAAATGGAATGCCTGAAGAAGTTATAGATATTTATAATTACTGCAAGTATCGTAGGGGAGGAAACAAGAGTCGTAGGTACGATGTCGTGGAGGAGGAAATAAGTCGCAGGTGTGACCCTGTGCCCCAATATCTCCTTCGCTGGGGTGACTACTTGAGTCATTGATACAACATCATTGTGGTGATCAAGCATCGCAGTTGCGATGGCCACTAGGGCGGCACCTTGGTCGCAAGGGCGACCTTGCAGGTGCGACCCCCTTGAAGGGGCAGTCTGTGCCTGCAATTTCATAATAGCTAAATTCAAGAACCCTGATAGGTCTAGAATGAGCTGCTCGAGTTCAATTTCAACAAAACAACTATGTAAACAACATGGAAATGACATTCTGGATCTAATATAATCATCAAAATGACCATCCGAGGTTGTTCAAGAAAAATACCCCTAAAACCAAAAATAGCCAAAATACACTACTCTACCAAGGTACTCAATATTACTTCGTGCACGGCAACAAAAACACCAAAAATCGTACTAGCCTAAATCCACCATTCTAGAGCTGATGGAAGTGTCAAAATTTTTATCTGACACTCTGAACACCAAACATCACCTAAGCTCCACATTAGACTTTAAACTTAACTAAAATCCATAAATTAGTATAAAATGCAAATGTAAACTCCGAAATACAAGCTTAAGTTCAATCTTGACTTTGTTTGACATTTCAAAGCTAATGGAACTGTTGGAAATTAATTTCGATCTCTTCTTTAGGAAAAGTTAACTTTGGTCAATGAGTACTTAGTTCTAGAATCTAAAATAGGCAATTTGAAATATTTCTCAATCGAGCCGCCAGGGGACTGAACTACCATTCTCAATAAGTCACAAATGACTTAGGAAAATATTAAAATGCTCTAGAATGGAAAACATCATGTATTTCTCATAAATGACCATGAGGATCATTACATTGATATTTTTGCCACTCGAATTATCAGGAGGGACGTTAGTACATCTAGTTTGTTCCCAAACTTCTCTAGCTTCAACTTTTGAATGATGAAATTTAGTTATATATAAAATAAGTAATATGTGTATTTAATAATTTATGTAAAAGAAGTTAACTTAATTACAAAATACGATATGACTTTGGAATCATGAAGTCTTACCTGATCAATTAGTAATACGATTGGAATTTTAACATCCTATTGAAAACCATGGTTTAAGGAGTTCTACCCAATGGCCTGTCCATTTGTACATATGATTTTTCAGTAGTGGTGACCTTGAAAATTTGGTCACAAAAATTATTAGGAAGGATCTCAGCTCCTCTAGCGTTTACCTTGAAATGATAACATTTGATTATTGATAGATGATGTCATAACAAATGTTGATTATGTATAAAATAAGACACAACTAAGTCTTAAAATATTTAATTGTACCTCTGGTTCTTGCGTGTTTCTTGAAAATCCATTATCACGCAAAGGTGAGAAGTCATATCTCAATTTTGTTGATGTCATATCAATACCTTGTAAAGGTACTTGCGACAGTGCTTTAGATGTAGGTTTTTGCTGTAACACCTTGAATTTTTGGGCTAAGATTTAAAGTGTTTCATATTGGTGGTTAGACCCAAATTGGATGAGTTATTACTTGTGACTAGTTGATAAAGTCATTTCCCAAGTATTGGAAGATGTTTGGATATGAATTTAAGGCCCTAACAAACCCCTAACACAAAGTTGAGTTTAGAGACTTTGTATTGATTAAGCTTTCACATAAGTTCCTCCCAGAGTCACTTCAAACAACTATATATCCTAGAACATAAGGAGGTACATGTCATATAATCTATAAAACTAAATCTCAACGAGTCTAATTTCCTATGTATCAAGCCGTTCATCATTTTGGATTTGGCGTGAAACGTTATGACCATTTTAGTAAAGTAATGTCAAGCTGTCTTAAGTTAATGAACCATGAAATAAAACCAAAATCGGTGGTTAAATTTTACGGGCCATGATTTTAATACGAATATTTTCCTTAGAGCCTTCTTTTTTTCACCAAATTTGATGGAAATATTCCCGGTTCATAAGTATAACACCTTAGAAAGTATCCTAGATCTAAGGGCTACGACTCATTTATGATTTAAGCTACATGGATTTAGATATTCCCCTATTAAGAACTTTTTAAGAATATGAGCATTTGGATATTTTGGGAGGATTATTTAGCATGAAAAGGATTAACTGACCTCATTAGTAAGGATAAGATAGTTCGAAACTCTGTTGCCAACACAGATTTATTATGATAAAACTAGTTAAAGATCTTTAGCGTAGACATTATAAGTTTATTCCTTGCCAAGGCATGTTAGGGAGGCCTTTTTACGGTATGGGATGTAGGACA
>JBDJHY010095471.1:0-13765 GCA_039654485.1 Withania somnifera
CAATAACATGCAGGGCAAGTTCTAGACTAAGATGCAAAACATGGAATATACAAGAATCCTCACCTCACTTGGCACAATGGTCATACAATATAACATGAAAGCTGTATCTTGTATAAGTATTAATTTTCTTAACCTCCAACTTCCCTTGTGTGAAATAGGGTAGTGAATGCATGTTTCTCCCTAAAACCTGTTGTGTCTAAGCTAAGTATGAGTCACTTTGTGTTTCCTTCTCTTTTGCAACTTTAGATCACACATTATACTATTACGTATATACAAGTGGTGTTAGGGCTCAATTAGTCGAAGAGGCTACCTGGGACACAAAGCATGAAATATGGGCCCAGTATCCACATCTGTTCGATCCTTCAGGTACTACTCCTTCCTTGACTTTCAAGGATGATTTTATCAGCTCCAAAATGCTAATTTTTAGCAGGATAAATCATTAGTTCAGTTTTTCGGGTGTCCAGGATCATTTTGAGTCGGTTTGTGAAAAGTTCAAAAATTTGCTCCTTTTGAGTTTTGGGTCCTTTTTTCTTAAACAACACCATTGGTCGTTTCGAAGATTTTGTTGAGTCCGTAGTGTGTTTTCCGCCAAAAATGTATCTTGGTTTGCTAGAATTAGACTTGGGATGCCCGTTTTTAGGCCCCTCGGAGAGTTTATATTTTGTTGAGTTTTTTCTGCAGGTTACAGACCGCCTCAGCGACCTTTGGGATGCCCCTATCCATCGGCCATGCACCCAAGCTTCTCCATGGCGAGGCCGCCCCAGTGAGCCTTATCTCGCCCTGATGGCCAACAGAGTCTATTAAAGGGGATCATCCCCTTTATTTTCAACTATTTTTTCTTTAAAAATTGCCGTAGCCAGGCCTTGGGAGCATATTTTTGAGTGTTTTGAGCTTAGGAGAGTGGTGGGGAATTGTGTGTGAGGTAGAGTGAGTTCGTGGAGCAAGTTTTCCTGGATATTTCTCGTTCTTTTCGCCTCTTTTAGCTTATGTAAAAAGTTTGAGTTTTTTTATGCTAAACCATGATTTCTCCCTCTATTCCTCATCACCTTAAGCTCGATTTTTGACCATGAGTTCTCTGAGTTGAGAGCTTCGTGCTAGTATTTTTAGTTTAATTTTCCATGCTGTGAGGCCCCAAGGCCTATTATGGGGCCCGTTTTCAACCCGGGTTTCTAATTGCAATATGGGTCTCTAATTGCAATATGGGTCTCATTCTTCATTTTTTAATCCCTAGATTCATAATTCTATAGTTTCAGGTGAGTTTTTCTATGTTGGAGCTTCGGGCCTATGGTGCATGCATTTCTAGTACTTTTACCTGTGCCCAGGTAGGCTAGGTTTATTTATGTGCATTGTAGATTATGCTATTATTTTTTTCTTGTGATATGGCCAGTAGTGTGGGTTGGGATTTAAATTGATCATTGTATTTTTAGCTAATATCCTTATTGGATTCTAGGGGCCCGTGAAAGGGCATAGAGGGTGAAGGCTTATACACCTGGGTCTGGCCTCAGTGCGGGGGGCCAAAGACCATAGGAACTATTCGAGTTGTCACACGATGAGTGTGGTGAGATGAGCTCTTAGCTTGTGGCCTTTGGTTGATCCTAGATTTTAATTACTTTTCGTTTTCATTATTATCAATATTGTTGTTGCTATATTGTGTTAAGGCACCTATCTATTATTATTTGTGCTGAGTTTGGGACTGATGGGGCACAGACCCTATATTTGATTAGAGGTATGGTCCTCCGGGGCGTGGATCTTAAGTTTTTCACTGATGGGGCACAGACCCTACATTTGATTAGAGGCATGATCCTCCGGGGTACGAACCTTGAGTTTGGAACCGATGGGGTATAGACCCTACATTTGATTATAGGTGCGGTCCTCCAGGGCACGGACTTTAAGTTTGGCAATGATGGGGCACAAAACCTATATTTGATTAGAGGCACGGTCCTCGGGGGCGCAGACCTTGAGTTTGGCACTATTTGGGCAGAGGCCCCGAGATTGGCACTTATTGAGAGGATGGTGTTGGAACTACATGATACTGCTCTATTTTACTTTCCTACACCCCGTGTATTACCTTCGTATTATTTGTGCTCACCGGGGGAAGTCACGGTGGAGTTGTGTTGTTTGTACTTACTGGTGGCAAGGGATGCTAGGTAGGTTTTGTGTGTTTACTTTCTATTCCTTAGTTGTATTCTACCATTCGACCCTTTATTCGTAGTGTATATATTTATATCCTTATGGTTATTTGGGTCTTGGCTTATAGCTGGAGAACAGGTATGTATTCTTACTTCAATTTTGGGTTTTCAGTTACTAGTCACTCCAGATCGTGTTTACCATGTTTTAGCTCTTGTAGATCTGTACATATATTTTCGTTATCTTACCTTCCTACATACCTAATAGTTTTATCGCTTCCTATTATTGTTGACCTATTTTATTTCCTTGCCTTTTTTACTTGCATTTTATTTTAGCACAGTCGGCCTATGATGCCTACTATGTACTTTGTTTGGTAATCATGCTTCACTTCTATACCATTTTCGTGGTGCAGATATCGATAAGGGTTATCAGAGAGGTTGTGATCGTGCAAAATAGATACAGCTGACTATAAAGATTATAGTGAGCTTTGTCGTTCGAGCAGACCGTGGTTTTCGTGAGTTCGACTTACTTTATTCTTTCTATAGCAGACCCTATGTTGTATTACTTTTTTTTGGAGTTTCTTTGTATTTCTATCTTTATGATACTCTTTATAGTAGCTCCTTATGCTATTAACACCAGATTTTTGTGTTCACAACCTAAGACCATCATCAACATCGATAGTATTGGCCAGACCATCAAGAATTGGAGCACACAGGGAATAAGAGATAATAGGAGAAACATGACCACCTTCTCCAATAACATATTCCACCCCTATAAGTGAACTCTCGTCTCTTAAGGAGATATTTCAAACTTTGGAATGGATGTCCTTATACCATAGTGTGTTATCAAATAGATTATAGCCTAAATGAGCTACTCACCATCAAGGTTAACATCACTAGGCTCAACGCTATGAGCATCCTCAACATCATACTCGAATAACTCATTGTATTTAAGATAGATGGGTTAATAACACATGGCAAATTAACACAAGTAATCTCACTCTAAAAAACATACATAGTGTTATTCGGGGCAATTTCAAGCACATCTTATGAGAAATATTAGCAATTTGATCATTTTTACACAACAAGATCAAAAAGTTACTCCTATTTCATTGACCAACCATATCACAACATCACTAATTAGGGATTATGACTCATATCATAGGTAACTTCAACTAGTAGACTAAGAGTGGTATGATATCGGGAAGCACCAAGTATCCTAGAAAGGATATCTGAGCTATGGTCAAGACAAAGGTGCCAAATAGAGCTTCCAAGGACATAATTGATGGTCAAAGAAAAATAATTCGAGTGTGGATAATAGCTTAGAAAGATTTTGAAGTCATTTAGAGCTTGAAGTGAACAGGACCAACAGTATAAAGGCCAATTTGACATTATGGGTCACTTTTAGGACCAAGTATAATAAGTGTAACTTAGGAACTATATATAGCTAGTGTTTCAATTTGATTGGAGAACTAGGTTGAATTGAGAAGATTATTCTTGCAAATAACTTTCAAAGCTTATAGTTGTAGTGTTAGTATGAGGATTCCCAACGTCGATCGATAGCAAAGTGCTAGTAGACATCGTAGGTGTATCGATGTCTATTGGTATCGAGATTATTTAAGAGTTGTGTATCTCATAATTGCTTTCGAACTTGGTTACTTAATTAATCATTGAGTTCTTGCTTTTGTGGGTGTATCGATAGTATTTATTCTTTGGTTGATTATCCAAATTTTTCGTTTTCTAATGAATTTGAAGAATTCATATATCCTTATTTCTTTATTTTCATTTTTAATCTTCTTAGATTCAAACCCTATGGTCCAACGAGTTTGGTGTGAGCTATGCTATGATATCGGGAAGTACCAAGTATATTAGAGAGGAGATCCGAGCTATGGTCAACATAAAGGCACCAAATGGAGCTTCCAAGGACATAATCGAGGGTTAAAGGAATCAAACTGAGTGTGCAAAATAGCTTGGGAAGCTTTGGAAGTCATTTGGAGCTTGAAGTGAAGAGGCTCAAAAGTATGGGACCAATTTGATATTATGAGTCACTTTGCGGCCCAAGTGTAATAAGTGCAACTTAGGCACTATATATAGCCAGTCTTTTTATTTGATTGGCAGACTCTATTGAATGGAGAAGATTATTCTTTGCAAAAAGTCTTCAAAGTTTATATTTATAGTGTTAGCGGGAGGATTTCCAATTTAGATCAATAGTGCTTACTAGTAGACGCCGTGGGCATATCGATTGTATATTGGTATTGAGAGAATTTAAGAGTGGTGTATCTCTTAATTTCTTTAAAACTCGTTACTTGATTTATCATCGAGGTTTTCCTATTTTGGGTGTATCAATAGTGTCTATTCTTGGATTGATTTATCTGGATTCTTCGTTTTCTCACGAATTTGAAGAATTCACATATTCTCATTTCTTCATTTTTATTTTCGATCTTCTTCTATTTGAGCCCTCTGGTCTGAATCATATTATTTTGTATAAGATCCTAGGATCAAAAATTGTTCCACCGGATTACAATCCAAGTATTATAAATCCGAAAATCACAAAAAAAAACTGTAAACCAAAAAATCTAAAAAAAAATTCCTAGATCCAGTTCAGTTTGTGTTTATTTATTGATTTTCATTACTATGAGTTGTTCTCCTAGTACTTTGGGTCATAGATCTTCAATTTGAATTGACTCCGAGTTGTTTTGTGAAATTTCACCACTGTTGAAGGTGGAGCACAAGTAGGTCACAAATTCGGGTGTAAAAATTGATTGAAGTTGGAGCCACAAAGTTTATAATTGTTCAAGTCAAGTTTCAAGGAACTCAAATCTTGAATTTCAAGTGAATCAGAGGTCATTTGACTTTGTTTTGAAGTTTGGGTTATTCATACTCAAAGGTAGTAGATTCAAATTCGTGTTGATTATGTTTCTTTTTGGGATCCTAAAGTGATTTGAAGTGTTTTTCATAGATCAAGGAGCTTGGAAATCAAATTTGGTGAAGATTGGACTTGATTAGAAGGAGATTCAAGTTTTGAAGGTCCACACCATGGTGTTCTTTAAACTTGAAGGAGGAAACTAAGTGGGTGTGATTTTAAGTTGAAATTGAGTACTGAAACCTGTTGGGTTTTGTTCTACTAGATGAGAGGAGCCGGAATCTCATTGGTATTAATACGAGCTTGTTCGGTGGTGGCTGGAAATTTGAATTTTTCAATTGTTCATGAGTGTTCTTCATATCTTCATAGGAAGAAGAGGAAAAAGTTGTGTTTTATCAAACTTCCTTCTATTAATTTTCTCAAGTGTTTGGGACTTCATTTTTTTCAATTTAGGGGACATAAGTGTCCAAAATGTTTGAGTTAGCAAAAAGAAGTGAAGGCTTGCAAATCTCGAGTTGGGCAGTCTGGTTTCTCTTGGACGACATCCTTGGATGAGTTGTCCATTGGTGGATGAGCCGGTCCAATCTTCTGCCCAAACTTTAATTATCAAGGAGTGACCAAACTTATGGATGATAAGCCTTGGAAAATCTTAGATGATCTGCCCCTTCGGACAAGCCACCCATACCACATCATAGCTTACCGTCCAACATTGACCAAATGAGGTAGATTAGAAGTTTTGGGAAAACAAGCCAAGAAAGGTTTTGGATGATTCATCCCTCTTTGGAAGATTCGTCCCTTTCTTCCATCCCTGCCAAGACTTTGAGATAGCTTGGAAGCTTAAGGACGACACCTATTGCCCTTGGCGGATGAGCCGTCAAAATTTACAAGATAGACCATCTAACATCTTGGGCGAACTATCCTACTTGGGGCGAGACGTCCACCCACCTTATCCAACTTCAAAACTTCACCAAGTGTTGAAGGTAAGTCCAACCTTTGGAATCAAGTTTCTTTGTTCAATTTACATATCTTCTCAACGAGTAATTAATTCATATTCATTCATACTAATTAAATACTAGTTCATTTGAATTCATTTATTTCATGCTACTTCATCAATCTTTGAATTGGTTGAGTGACCCTAGTTTTTGAGAAATTTCAAGATGCATCCTTAGAGGTAAGGGAGTGCTCACATAAAGAGTGGTGTGAGGAGTTTTATTACTAATTTGTTTGCTAGTTTTCAGGAATACATGGCAAACTAATACGGTAAAACCTTAAATATCCTAGTGAACTCCTTGTTAGAGATTTCAAGACAACTCTTAGAAATGAATTGTAAGATTAGAGGTATGGAGGAAAGGTTGACACGAGTTGAAAGAGAAAGCAATGTAGGTTCACCAAAAAGGATAAGAGGAAGGTAATCATGGGGAAATCAATGGATACTACCCTAAGAACCAATCACCCAAAGTCAAAGCTTTCAATAACAATCCACATTTTGATCTCCCAATACCTCAAGAAATCCCTGTCCTACAATTCCACATCCAAATCCTAAACCGTTTAACCCTCCACAAGAGCACGGGGCTTTTATGAACAATAAAAGCTGAAACTAAGCTCCTAGAAGATGTGTATCCATTGAGTCCTTATGTGAAATGTTTATGTCACTTCCACATACTCCTACAGAGATAAATTCCAAAACCCTTTGAATAATGGAAATTTTAATAAAGATAAAGTTTGGGAGTAAGATGGTAGGGATGGCTACGAAGAGCTAAGGGATGAAGTGAGGCCTCAAGAATTTTTCTGGGATCAAGGTTATAGAAATAGAAGAGGTCCATATAGGAATGGTATAGGAGATAGGTGGTACAATAGAGGATATAGGATGAGGGAGGATAGAGGATAGAGGATAGAGGATAGAGGATAGAGGATAGAGGAATGAAAGTGTTTAACCCCCAATCAAAGATATAGTGTTTATGATAATGTTTCCAAATGAGAAAACAAAGAGGAAAGTGTTTCCAAATGAGAAAGAAAAGAGGATATTTTAAATAGGAAAGGTTTCCAAATAGAAACACTATCTCTTTACAAAGCAAAAGAGGATATAGGATGACGCTTCCTAGATGGGAAGTAGTGACTCGGAAGAGTTCTTACAGTGGAAGTTACAAAGCGAAAGGACATTTCTCACTAATAATGTCCCGGATACATTGAGTCCAAATATGTAATCACTCAATTTGAGGAATATATATCCACATGGTGGGAATCTAAGAAGAGAGACGAGAAATCTACAATGTGTTTGCATTGCCTAATTGGCATGAGTTGGTTGCTATGATGGAAGTGTTATATTTTCCACTTTCCATTGAATTACTATCAAGAGCTCCTCAATAAGGTATATATGTTACATCAAGGCTCTAAGAGTGTTAAGAGTATTATGATGAGTTTGAGAATCTAAGGATAAAATCTAATCTTGAGGAACAATCTCAATGTAAGGTGATAAGATTCATAGGCAGTTTGAGATATAAAATTGCAAGGCCAATGAAGTTAATGAATTTCTTTACACTTGAAGTAGCTTTTCATGATTCACTGAAGGTTGAAGAGGAATTGAAGGAAGAGAAGTTAGCTAAATCCAAGAGTACTTCCATTTCCAAATGAGAAATTAAAGAGGAAAGGTGGAAATCATCAACTACACGAGTTTATGATGGGTGGTTGTAAGTTAAATCAAGAAAAGGGTGAGATACAAGTTAAAGAAGAGTTCAAACCCAAAGGTACTTATCCTAAATCCAATCAACCTCATCCTTCTACTATTCAATGTTTTATATTTCAAGCAATAGGGCACATACAAGTGAGTGTCCCAACTAAAGGGAAATTGTAGATTTTCATGATAGGTATACAACCAAGGATGACGATGATGATTATGAAGTGTGTAATGATGATGAGACCAATGTTAAGAAAAAGAAGGAAGCTTCAAGTGATGAGGAGATTTGGTGGGATAAAATATTACTAAAGGAGGGATCTTAAGAAGTGGAGATCCTCTCATGGTTATTGAAGAGAAATTGGAGGAGAATGTGAACCTTTTTCTTGTGATGAGGAGGAGAATGAGTTCCATGTGGTAATGATCAAAGGGAATACCTATTCCATTCTAGATGCAAGATCCCTGATAAAGTATGCTATTTTATTATTGATAGCAGGCGTTTGTACCAACATTGTAAGCCAATCCATTGTTGATAGGTTGAGGCTTCCTACAACCATGCACTAAAAACCCTACAAACTCCTACTGTTTATGATAATGGCGATATGACGGTTATCAAGCAAGCGGTGATTAAATTTAGTGTGGGCAAGTATCATGATAGAGGGGTTTGTGATATGGTTCCTATGCTTGCTTACCATGTTTTGCTTGGGAGACCTTGGAAATGTGATAGGGATGTAACACACCATGGAAGAGAGAACAAGTACTCCTTAATGTTTGAAGGACAAAAAGTTATTATATCACCTTTGTTGACCTATCAAGTGAAGGAGGACTATGCTAGCATAACGAGGCTCTGAGAAGAACAGAATGAGAAAAGATGTAGAGGGAGAGAATAAGGAGTTTTTACTTATGAAAATGAGAAAGAATTGTTCCAAAGCATGAGATAATGATGGGGGATGGAACCAACATACATTGCAAACCCTTGATGAGTACTAACCAAGGAGCTACTTTGCCTTGTTCCTATTATTCTATTTTGTATGGGATGATGTAGAGTTGAATCTCAAAGGTAATTCCCAAGAGATTCTTCCTTATATGGAATTGGAATTCAAAGGGATTCTTGTCTAAGGAGTCTGAACATAAGGAAAATAAAGAAGGATCAACTCAAGGAAGTAGTCCTATCCAACCCCTATGTGTTGATATCTCTTGACATGGAAGGGTGAGTCTTATTTCCCTTTGACAGTTGGAGGAGTCACCTACCAAGGTAGATATTAAGGAAGAAGAGGTGGACCAAATATAAAGGTAAAAATGATGATAAAGGATGAAGGAGCATGTGAGACAAACATGTAAGTTCAAGGAACCAATACTAGGCTTCCTACTAGATGTATGTTTGTAAATCCTATTATAGGTTTTCCTTGAAGGCATTATGAAATGTTCCTATGGGTGGTGTCTTATTTGTATGTGATTGATTCTTCCCTCCATCACATTCTTTTTTATTCCTCCCCAACTTTTGTTTTGAATAATGATGATTTTATAATGTGGTATGAGAGACAAATTGTGCATCCCAATATTTTGGATTATGATGAAGGTCCAAGGGTCATTCTTGTGGCCTATTTTTTATATATCACTCCTTGTCACACTTTGGTGGTTGGGCAAGTTGAGTTGGTTAGATGGAATTAAGAGGACCTGCTTTATTATGTGAATGAAGGGGACCCAAAATTTTGGGATGGTTCTATGCTTTTGATTGATCATATTGTATGCAAGAACCGAGCTCCTTCTATTAGAAAGTACCTCTTGTGTGAGTTATTTTTGAAGAAATTGGGTGGAAGAGCAAAATTGTAAAATTCTTAAAGGCCCTCTTTTTTACTTATGTTCTATGTTTGAATTTATCAAGTCTGGTAGCTATTGTACCTACTTAGTGGTTTGGCATGTGAGTTCTCCATGAATGGCTTTGAGTTTATATTTCATTTCCTCTACATTGTTTTTGAATACAATGACATTGCGGTTAATTTTCTCTCCATATTGTTTCTAATTGATGAGTTTCTTGATGTGTGACCACAAGTTATTATTTCATTCGACATGTTTCTTACTTGTGATGGTACACTTGATAGTTGATAGTGTTACCTTTTGGCATGTAATCTTATTCATACATATAATTGGTCTTTCTATTTTTGGTGAGTTTGAGTGATATGTATGCATCAGTATGGTGGCTTTATTACCCATTTTACCTCGCTGTCCATTGTGTGCATCACTTAATTGTGACTTGTTGGTTGTCTATTAACTTGGAATCTCTTAGCTTTGAGATTGTTGATGCAAACCCTTGTTCTATCCCTAATACCATAAGTAAAGTTTGGGTTTGTTTAGGGATTTGTATTGTAGATACTCCCTTGTATTTGAGGACAAATCCTTTCCAAGAAGGGGAGAATGACATGATACCAAAATCACTAAGTATGCTAGAAAGGAGATCTGAGCTTTGGTCAACACACAGGCGCTAAATGTATCTTCCAATAACATAATCGATGCTCAAAGGAAGAAAAACCAGGTATGGAGAATATCTTGGAAAGCTTTGGAAGTCATTTAGGGCTTGAAGTGAAGAGGTCCAAAATTATGATCGCCAATTTGACATTATAGGTCGCATTTCGGCTCAAGTGTAATAAGTGCAACCCAGGCACTATATTCTTCAATTTGACTAGCATACTATGTTAAATGGAGGAGATATTTCTTTTCAAATAGCTTTCAAAGTTTTTATTTGCAGTGTTAGCAGGAGGATCCCCAATATAGATCGATATGATTGCTAGTAGACGTCGTAGGCCTATCAATTGTCTATTGGTATTGAGAGCATTTAGGAGTGGTGTATCTTGTAACTACTTTTGAACTTGGTTACTTGATTGATCATCAAGTTTTTATATTGTGGGTGTATCAATAGTGTCTATTCTTTGGTTGATTTATTCGGATTCTTCATCTTCTCACGAATTTGAAGAATTCACATATCCTTGTGTCTTAATTTTCATTTTTGATCTTCTTCAATTTAACCCGTGGTTTGAATCGTATCAAAGGGTACATAAAAGTTGGTCAACACTAGCATCACAAGATAATTCACTAGCATTCATAGTGAAAATTCCAACACCAAGTGGACTCGATTCATTCTTGAAAGAGAAGTCATCTTTGTCATCTATTGGATTAATTAGTGAAGAAGCCCTATCAACACATGCATTATCACAAATAGGCAAGCAATCACAATATAATGTACGATGTAAACTAAAATTGTAGGCACTAGGTGAACACTTGTCAACCTTGAAACAAGGAACAAGAAGGTCATCAATATGATTAACTAGTGTGGTCACTCTATGAACATGCATGCCATCCATATCATTAGGAAAAGAATCAATAAGATTAGCTAAACATAAACTATAATTATAACTTATTACATTCGATATTGGTAAAGTGCTAAGGTTAGTTCGTATACCTTGAAGCTCACATAAAGATTCTTTTTTGACCTTAGATACTTCTCTCTACCTCTCATTTTTCCTCTTTAGGTTGCCACTTTTCTTTCCCTCACTCCTCTCAATCATTTGTCTCTCATTGTACATAAGAGTTGGAAATATTGGCACTCCAAACTGATCTAGCACATACTTGGACCATACTTCTTCATTGGGAAACCCATGCCTAGCAAACCAATGTGCTCCTAAGCTTATATAGCAATGACTCTTGGGGTGCACATTACACAATACCTCCTCAATATAGCATTCGTAATGAAATACTAACTTTGAACTCTTAGTCACTATACAATGTTACACTTGGTCAATTGAGACAATTGCATGTACACCACAATTTAAGGAGTTATGTAGTTGTGTTGCATTCATCATAGAAGACAAAAACAAATCCATATATTCCATAACTATCCTCTTGAATTATAAGAACTTGTATTCTTGGATCCTCATTGAAGGGGCTCATTCACTAGTTGTATTATGACACTCTTTATAGCCACGATTCCTATATCTTAATGCTTGTACATTAGGCTAATATGTATAGGACATTTTAGGCCTAGAACTTCCATTGAACTACTTTGGCTTAGTCCTTCATACCATACCCCTATAGAGCTATCGTAAGAATTACCATGCGACTTTGTATATGAACGGTCACACACCTAGTTACAATCCACCCCGTAATCTCTAAAAAATACAAAGACAAAAGAATTATACCTTGCTAAGATTTCATACTCAGATTGAGAAATGGACTCACATTCCCTTCCTTATCATATGAACCCTCAAAATTGTCCCTATACCACTCATCCTCCACATATGAACTTGGATTATTATGATCACATACTTCAACATAATAGCATCCTCTATCATATTCATAGGGCAATTGATCATTGCTATAGTCCTAGTCTTAGTATCCCTCATACTCAACAAACCCATAAAGACCCTCACTACTAAAACTTTCACTCATATAGTATCCATATGAATCACCATCCACGGAAGACATGGTTATACCTAAAAAAAGCAAATGAGTTAGTAGTAAAGCTCTTACAAAACAATTTATAGTCCTCATCTTTAAAGTGGATTTTAATCGTTTAATTAATTTCGCATCTTATATCAAGCCAGTGATCACAAAGTGTCAATCAATTACCTGAGTCCGAAATGGATTAGTATTATCCTAGTGTATGACTCATTGTACAACTTAATTTACAACTTAATTAAACCAAACAAAATGAAAAGACTCAAGTATATATGTATAGACTCTATCTAATGAACTAGAATCAAACAAGTATACTATATAGCTAAAATGAAAAAAGAACACAAAGAGTTGATATACAAAACCTAGTGGATTCAAAACCAAATAACAACTAACTAGGGGTCACTACTAGCTAGCAATTAGCATTAAGAATCAAAGAGTTGAAACTATGAATGAGAAAAAAATTGAAGAAAGAACCTAAGATCGATCTTTCTGGAGAAGTGGTTAATCACCTAAACAAACCACAATGAATGGAAAACCCCAAATTTCTTCATCCTAATCAACTACCCTTCACAAGTGAAGGCAACTTGCAATATTTCCAAATGGTAATTCCAACAATAAACACACAAATATTTTTTATACAAATTTTCAAATTTCCATTTTTTTGTGATTTTATGAAACAAATGCCCCAAGACTGGATTCGACTAAGGTGAATGCTCTGATATAAATGATACATGTCGGACATCATGAAATCAAAATACATATGCGTATGAAAATAAAGGATAGATAGGGTATAAACAACATATACTATAGATAGGAAACATATGCCTGAATCAACCTGGAGCTCACCAATAGTCGCAGGACATCTTGGCTTTCACAAAGGAGGTCTACTAGCTGAATTACCTATGTATGGACCATGAAATACAAGTCCCTCGTAAGAGACGTCAGTACAAAATAATGTAATAAATATGTAAGGAATAAAGTAACTATATGTAAGACAAGAACTTAAAATGAAATCACTACAAACGTATAAATAAGGATAGTAGACCACCTTTGCTTATACTTGTGGAATCATATACTTTACATTATTTTATTTACCTTTCTTCTTCTCACTATAAAAACTTTATAAGGAATACGATGCAAATGACTAAATGATAAATGGTAAAAGAGGATGACCCATGCTAGTCATTCCTGACAAAGCTGAGGCCGAGCCCTCTGATACAGTTGTTACTGGTACATTGTCTATGTTTGGGTTTCTTACTTTGACTTTGTTTGATCATGGTTCCATCCTCTTCTATATTTTTATTTATTTTTCTTTGAGATTGGGTGCTGATAGCTAGCAATTTCCTTTGAGTGTATCTACCGCGGTGGGTGCAACCCTAGTGGTGGATCGAGGTCACGACACATGCATTGATTTGATTGAGTTGTCTATCCTAGAATTTTATTTGATTCGGGGCACTGGTTGTCCTCTTATCATGCGATCCTGGATTATTATCCCAAGACCATGACCTTATCCATGCCTGGTGTACCACTAAGTGGTGTGGCGTGGCACCACCAACTGTTTATTGGTTCAGGTCATTCCTTATTGTCGAGCCTGCAGACTTGTTGCTTAGGGTTGTGATTCTTACTTTTCCCATGTTAGAGATGTCAGTACTG
>JBDJHY010095690.1:0-13765 GCA_039654485.1 Withania somnifera
TTATATTATTATTAAATACTCTAATTTATCAACTTATATTATTATTTTCATTATTACTCAAATCAGTCTCTAGCCTTTGTGGCTCAATAATTTAGTGGTGATACTGACCCAACCCCAATGCACTTTCATCGGAGCCATAGGCCCAACCTCTCGTTTCATGAATACACAACATATTAACAAGTATGTATATAAACATATGATCATGTAATATCAACGTCCTATACCCTGCACAGGTATCTCTAGTAAAAATCTAAGCCACAGGCACCGTATCAATCAAATGCCAAAATATAAATATCAACATGGGATGGATGAAAAAATGGTACAGGTTCAAAGATTTAATCTTTGTGGGTTTAACATTGGAATTTCGATGTTTGATTGATACTAGAATCCGTGTATACTCAATTAACGAAGAATTATTCAAAATTATATGGATTATGGCATGATTTTATCAATTTCACAATTTGGGGTTCATCAATGGAGGAGCCTAAGAATTTACGAATTAGAAGGAGAAGGAGGACTTACCGAAAGTGGGGACGGTGCAAGGAACCATTTGGGAACTTCATCTTTAATATTAAAAGGCTTTTCCATAAGTTTATGCCTTGGAATTTGAGTGAAAAATCATATTTTGGGTTTTCTAAATTTAAGAAGTGAAGGGGCTTAGGTTAAATAAAACTACTATTAATCTCGTATGGGCTCCCTGAAGGCTACTGGGGTAGCCCTCTGGTCACAAGAGTGGCTGTGCCTGTAATTTTTGCATCAACTCTATTCATAAACTCCCGGGGGTCTAAAGTGAGTTTTTCGAGTCCGATTTCAATAAACCAAATATATAAACATCTTGAAAATGACATTCCAGATCCAATGGAATTGTCTAGATGGCCATCCAAGGTCATTTTAGAAAAATGACCCTTCAAACCAAAGATAGCCAAAAATGGACTTGTTCACCAAGGTACTCAAAATCACAACGGGAGTACTACCGGAAACACCAATACTCTTCCTAGCCTATGTTCACTATTCAGGAGCTGACGGAAGAGCCAAAATCTCAATCCGTGTCTCAGATCATTAAAACATCACCCAAGCTCCACTTTAGGCCTTATACTTAACTAATATCCATAATTCAACATAAATTTCAAATGAAAACTATGAAACACAAACTTAAGGTTAATTTGGACTTTGTTTGGCATTACGGAGCTAACAAAATTGTCAAAAGTTAATTTTGAGCTTGTCTTGAAGGAAATGTGACTTTGGTCAATGAGTACTTAGTTTTTGGCTCTGAAACTGGCAATTTGAGATACTTCTCAATCGAGTCGCCAGGGATCCAAACTACCATTCTCAGCAAGTCATAAATAACTTAGGACAACTACCAAAATGCTCTAAAACACAAAACATTATGTAATTATCATTAATGACCATGAGGGTCATTACAGAGGACTTAGCATGCGAAACCCGCACCGTGAGTTCAAAGCCACCAATTGAGCCCACACCACGGTGTTTAATGCTAGGGCTCACTAGATTAGGCTCGCACTAAACCTATAGACCTATGTAAATGTTGCCAAGTCTACCCATGATGCAAGGCTTAGTCCCCAAGTGCATTTTTTTAACTTCATTTAAAAAAGGGGAACATTTGTAAATTTCCAACACAAGTAAGTACTATACTACATCTTTTTGACTTCTAAAATACGAATATAGTAGGTAATAGATCCCAAAACTCTCATTATTCTCTTTTATGTTCAAAGATTCTAAACTTAGGAGAAAAAGCTTTCTCTTAATAAAACTAGGGTATTTCATCTTCAAGGTAAAAAATCCAAGCACTTCGTCCAATTTTCAGTTAGAATTCTTCGTAAAAAGTATGTGGGTATTGAATGAAGGTTCCTTCCATCTTCATGCCCAAAATTTTCTAGTTTTCAAGGTTAGTCTTTTGAATTTCAAACTAGGGTTCTAACCCCAAATCATGAACTATGTCAAATTCCTAAACCTTGTTATCCACCATGATATTTACACCTATTTCTTATGTAAGTTTTACATGGTTTTTATTCTTCATCATGAACTTGCTATTATACTTGATTTAGCATGAAGGTTTATAAATTTTATTGGTTTATATAAACTATATAAAATTATTTATTGATCCCTCATTCTACAAAAGTGTAAACCTTAGCATGATGATTCTCTATGAACTTTTATGACTCATGTATTTTGATACAAAACTATGACATAGTTATAGAATTCAAGCTCAAATTTACAAACTCAATGTTCAAGATATGTTAACTTTATGTTATGAGCATCGGTACCTTATTAGGGAGGATCATTTAGCACCGAAAATAACCCAATTTTCATAACTTCGTAGCAAGCGTAGGTTCTCATTTTTCCCATTGTGGCCTAGTATTATTAGATCCTTTATTATGGTACTAACTGTGGCAGGTTAGTATCCCTCTTTTTCAGTATAGGGGCTAGTACAATGAACTTCATGAATGCTCACATGGTTTATGTGGGTTAAATAAACTCCCCTAGTGTAATTTCTTAAGAGTTTTATCCAGCATGATTTATATGATTTAGATATTTGAATTGTCATTTATGCATACATGTTACGGTACTTCATACATGGCTATTTTCTACAATATGACTTACTTTTTAGTATATTTCATTTAAAGTATGGTTTAGTTAAGTTTCCCATTATGTTTTGCTCACATACTCAGTACAACCTAGAAGTACTAACACATACTTTTTTCCTACATTCATAATGTAGATTTAGCCCGGCAGTCCCACATTCAAGGATAGTCTTAGATCTCCATTTAGTAAAGCTACAGTTGTGAGTCCTCATGGTTCGAGGGCGTAGTTATCAGTCCAACAGTTTCTAGACATCTTAGTTTACTTTAATATTGTTCAGTTTAAGTACTTTCTATTATGAACTATAGATATGTTCTAGCCAGTTCTTATTAATAATAGATATTTTTCAGACATAATGTTTAATATTGAGCTTTTGATTGGGATTTTTTTTCATTCAGTTCAGATTTCTCCATTGTTATGTTCAGTTAGCCTATTGTAGTTCATATTATTGCTTTTTCTTTATTTTTATCATTGTTGGTCATAGTGCTAGATCACAGGATTAGTTGAGGGTCCTTCAGGGTTCTGAGCACCGTGTCTCATCCAGGTGTACTCGAGGTGTGAAAATATTGTATCAGAGCACAAGGCTTAAAATTCATAGGGTGTTAGAAAGTCACGTTTAGTAGAGTCTCCTTTATGGGTATGAGGCACGCCTCACTTATAAGAGAGAAGTTACGAAGCCTTTTAGGACCAAGTTTCCCTCCTTTCAAAATTCTCCGTCGTACTTTGGAGTCTAACTCTAAATTCCTCTAATTCATTCTCTTTGCATTTACAGAATATGCCTCTCCATAGAAAAGATGTTTGGATTAGGGCCCAAGCTACGACCAATAATAAAGAACAGGATCTTCCAGCTACACCAAAGGTGCCTGTTGCTCATCCTCCACCTCCCAATGATGATGATGTCACAATTGTTGAGTTTAGAAATTCCATTCATCTATTAGCACAAGCGGTCATTACCTATATCAAACATACCAGACCAATGCCTACAGATCTAGTCAGAGGTGCAACCGACTGTAGAATTTGTGATTTGTCTATATAAATCCACCCGTATTGCTTGGATTTAAGGTGGAAGTGGAACCCCAAAGTTTCTTAGATGAGGTGAAAAAAATTTAGAGGTGATATAGACGACTGATGTAGAGAGAGTTGAGCTTACATATCATCATCTTAAAGATATGGCTCATCTATTGTATGTTTAGTGGAAAGAGGGTCATGGTAGAGCTACTGGACAGAGTATATGGGATGAGTTTGTTGTTGCCTTTCCAGATAGGTTCTTCCTATTATAGTTGAGAGAATCTAAGGTTGAGGAGTTTATTAATTGGAGGAAGGGATCTATGTCTGTAAGGGAGTATGGCCTTAAGTTCATCCAACATCTAAGTATGCTTCGGAGATGGTCACAGAGCCACGGGATTGGATGAGTAAAAAGATTCATAGAATTTTAGACTTGGTAAAGAAAGAGTGCAAGATGACAATGTTGATTAGAGATATGAATATCTCCATATTTATGACCTATGCACAACAAATGGAGGAAGAAAAGATAAGATAAAGGAAATGCGAAACAAGAAGGCTAGAATAGGTTCGTTTGATTATAACTAGTAGAGGTTCAGTCGAGGTAACCTGTTTACTTTTTAGTATAAGCCTCTAGCACCAGTGCCTTCATCAACTAGTGCTACAGCTCCAACATCTAGATCCAGCCAGTTTCAAAGGTGAAAATTCTCAAGTTCAAAGTCACAGAGGGCTGCTTCAGAAAGTCATATTTCTTACCCCTCATGTAACAAGTCTAGAAAGGACCATCCTAGTAAGTGCCTTTATGGATAGGATAGGTGTTTTGGTTATGGTCATCCAGGCCACCGATTGAAGGATTGTTCCCCCAGCTAAATGGGTAAATGTTAGTAACAAATATCAATTTGTCTCCTCAGTAGCTCTTATAGGCCACCCAATCTAGTAGTGTGCTACTTCTGGCACAAATATAGGTGGTCAACATTAGAGACGATTATATGCTCTTAGTTCTTGTCAGGACCAGGAAGACTCTCCAGATATTATACTGATATGTTATAGGTCTATTCTCTTGATATTTATGCATTATTAGATCCAGGAGATACTTTATCATTTGTTACTCCTTCTATTGCTGTGAAATTTACAGTTAGTCCTAAAACTCTTCTAGAACCATTTTTAGTTTCCACCTTAGTAGCTGACTTGGTTATAGAAGAAAGAGAAAATTATCCAGTTTTGGTCCTCTAAAAAGTTACCTCAGTTGATCTAGTAAAGGTTGAAATGATATATTTTGATGTAATTATAGACATGGATTGGATTCATTCATGCTACGTTTTAGTTGATTGTAGGACCCGAGTGGTCAAGTTTGAGTTTTCATAGGAAATCATCTTAGAATGGAAGGGTTGTCACTTTGTGCAAAGGGGTAATTTTATTTTTTAATCAAGGCCAGAAAATTTATTTCTAAGAGTTATGTCTATCACTTTATTCGGTTAAGGATACAGAATCCAAAACCCCAACTCTTCAGTCAATCCCAGTTATATGTAAATTTCTAGCAGTCTTTCCTAAAAATCTACCTGGAGTTGCTCCAGAAAGGGAGATAGGCTTCAGAATAGAACTCCTTTTAGATACTCAACCTATATCTATTTTCTTATTCAAAATGGCCCTAGCAGAGCTTAAAGAGCTAAAAGATCAGTTAAAGGACCTTCTAGATAAAGGTTTCATCAGGCTATTGTATCTCCATAGGGTGCACCAGTTCTATATGTGCGTAAGAAAGATGGATAGACTACCGCTAGTTGAACAAGGTCACTGTTAAGATAGTCAACTATCCCCAAAAATGATGACCTGTTTGATTAGCTTTAGGGTGCTAGCTTTTTGTCTAAAATAGACCTCAGATCTAGCTATCATCAACTTAAAGTAAGAGAATGTGACATTCTAAAGACATTCTTCATAACACCGCATGGTATTTGAGTTTGTCATTATGTTGTTTGGACTAATGAATGCTTTTGCAACTTTTATGAACTTCATAAATAGGGTGTTCAAATAATACTTGGACATGTTTGTGATTATGTTCATAGATAATATTTTGGTTATTCCAGAAGTGAGATAGAGTATGCTGACAACTTGAAGATTGTTTTGTAGACTCTTACGGATTGACAACTTTATACAAAATTCTCTAAGTGTGAGTTTTGGTTGAGGTTAGCTGGCTTCCTTAGCTTTGTAGTCTCAAGAGAAGGTATTCAGGTAGACTTGTTGAAGATAGATGCAATAAAGAACTGGTCCAGGGGCACCTCTCCTTCTGATATTTGGAGTTTTTTTGGGTTTATCCAGTTATTATAGAAGGTTTATTAAAGGGTTTTCTCTATACCACACCTTTGACCAAATTGAATCAGAAGAAAGTCAATTTTCTGTTGTCAAATATTTATAAGAAGAGTTTCTAAGAACTGAAGAATGAGTTAACCTCGACTATGGTGTTGACCTTACCAGAAGCTACAAAATGTATTGTAGTTTATTGTGATGTCTCTAGAGTTAGTTTGGGTTGTGTTGTGTTTTGATGTAACATAGTAATGTGATAGCCTATGCATCCAGACATCTTAAGTCTCATAAGAAGAATTACCCGACTCATGACCTTGAGTTGGAGGCAGTTTCCTTTGTTCTAAAGATTTTGAGACACTACTTTGATGGTACTCATGTAGATGTCTTTACTAATCACAATATCTTGACATATGTATTTCCAAAAGGAGTTGAACCTCTGTTAGAAGAGGTGGTTGGAACTTCTGAAGGATTATGACATGAGTGTGATTTATCATCCATGTAAGGCAAATGTTAATGTTGATGCCTGGAGCATGTTGTATATGTGTAGTATATCCTATGTGGAAGATGAAAAGAAGGAGTTGGTTAGAGATATGGATTTTCTTGCTCTCCTAGGTATTCATCTTGTTGATTCAAATGATGGTCGTGTGTCCATTAATAATGTTTAACAATTATCCTTGGTAGTTGAGGTGAAAGAGAAACAAAGTAGTGCTCTAATTTTGATGACTTACGAAAACTATTTTTGCAAAAACATGTTGAGGCTTTCTCCCAAGAAAAAGATGGTGTGCTTAGACATCAAGATCACTTGTGTTTCCCCGATGTTGATTGATTATGACAGAGGATTTTAGCAGAATCCCATAGTCCTAGATATTCGATTCATAGTAGATTTTGTAGATAAATGTCCCAACTATTAGAGGTGAAAGTTGAACATCAGAAGCCAGGGGGTGTGACCCAAGAGTTTGAGATTTTGACATGGAAGTGGCAACTGATAAACATGGACTTCATTACAGGTTTTCCTCGTACTCACAAACAACATGATTCCATATGGGTGATTATGGACAGGATGATAGAATCAACCCATTTCTTGGTTGTCAAGACTTCATATATAATAGGAGGACTTTGGTAGAATTCTCATTCAGGAAAATGTGAAGTTCTATGGAACTTTTTTGTCTATCATTTTAGACAGGGGTACCCAGTTCACCTCTTAATTATGGAAGTTTTTCTAGAAAGGTATGGGTACCGAAGTGCTTCTTAGTACTGTATTTACTCCATAGATAGATCATCAAAAGGAAGGTATAATTCAAACTTTAAAGGATATGTTGAGGGTATGTGTGTTAGATTTCAAAGGTAACTGGGATGATCACCTATCTTTGATTGAATTTTCTTACAAAAACAATTACCATTCTAGCATTCAAATGCTCCGTATGAAGCTTTGTTAGCTGGTTTAAGGATGGTAAAGCTTCTTTGATAGGACCAGACTTACTCTATAATGCCATGGAGAAAGTTCAGATCATCATAAAGAGATTGAAAGCAGCCTAGAGTAGGCAAAGCCTTATGCATATATAAGAAAAAAAGACCCTGAGTTTGAAGTCAATAATTGAGTGTTGTTAAATATTTTACCTATGAAAGGGGTTATGCGATTCTAGATAAAGGGGAAGCTCAACGCCACTATGTATGTCCCTATTAGATTATGAAAAGAGTAGGCAAAGTAACTTATGAGTTAGATTTTCCTATAGGGTTGGCATTCGTTCACCAGTTTTTCATGAATCCTTGTTGAGAAAGTACATTGGAGATCCTTCGCTTATTGTTCCCTTAGACAGTGTGAGTGTGAAGGACAATCTATCCTATGAGGAAGTACTGGTTCAGATTCTAGACCGGGAGCTTCGTAGGCTCAGGAATATGGAAGTTACCTTGGTCAAATTGCTTTGGAGGAGTCAATCAGTAGATAGAGGTACTTAGGAAATCGATGTAGATATGATGTCTAGATAATTTGTTTCCTCTTAGTTATAGTTCTCCTAGAGGTAACATTCTATTCTCTATCCTATTATGTTACGACTCAATTTCTCAGATCATGAGAAAACCTATATTTGCTACAGGAAAATCACCTAACAAGTATGGAAAGCAAAAGTAAAAGATAAATGCAGAAGATAATAGTATAAATAAGGGTAAAACATATGGAAATCTAGTACAGTAAAATAAATCCCCAAGACTTGGTAATCTAGTAGACGAGCCTCTAAGAAAATAAACATAAGTCTAAAGTGAAAATATTATATCCAGCTACAACAGTATAAATGAGAGAAATGAAAATATAGGGAGAGGTAAATGCAAGCTCTGGACACCAGAAGACATCGTCTACCTTAGATCAGGATAAGCATCACAATTAGGAATCAACGATGATCACTCGTACTAGCGTCTGCACCAAAAAGATGCAGAAGAGTAGTATAAGTACCAAAAATAGCAGGTACCTAGTAGGCTAGGACGACCGGGCTCATATAAGAAAAAAAGTAGTAAATTGAAAATAATGAAGGAACCGAGTCAAAAAGTCAATTATGTAGATGTAGGTAGGTAAAGATATCTACATAATAGTAAAAAATAACCGGTACAATGAATGGAACTAGCTAAAAACCAAATAGAAGAACTTAGTTAAGAAATGACAACATACTTGAGTCTATAGAATAAGTAAAAAGTGAGAGGATAGGAAAGGATGGTGTACCGGTAACCTTAATAATCATCAAAAGAAGAAAGAAAGATCAAATGAAAATTCATGCATGACTACTAATTAAGGTCATGAGCAAGAAAATAGTAAGTAACAACTACTTAATACAAATAAAGAATAAAATAAGCAGATAAAAACCACTGGCATCCCATTCTACCAAAAGGTACAAACAAGTAAAGCTTACCCGCTGACATCTTATACTACCAGAAGGTACAAACAAGAAAACAAGTTTGGAAAGTAACACTGACATGAATACAAATGATAATAGTGCAGATGAAATATAACTATGTACGTTATTCCTCCTATTCTGGCAGGCAGGACCCATTGGAAAATTGCCCGTATATCTGATATAATATACCATCCTTAGGTCACTTACATATTAGTGTCGGGCAGTAGGTCCCATGGAGGGATTCCCTACATACAATCTCATAATTGTGTCTGCATGAACATAGAGATTCCCTAGGTTTAAATTAGTATGATCTCAATAAATTATCGAGCTTTACCGAGTCTGGATGTAATGTGATCTCATCAGGTGCTCAGGCTTCACTGAGTCTGGAGATAATATGATCTCAACATATGATCGAGCTTCATCGAGTCTAGAGCTAGTATGAATCATATATGTAGGTCACTCAGGCTTCACCTAGGCCAATTCAACATGTATAATCAATGTATAATAATCAGTCTTCACCGCATTGAAAACTCAAATTCCATGCCCAGACTTCACTGGGACTAAAATTAGGTAATGGTTAATACTCAGCATCCGACATCAGGCCAAAGCTATAAGTGTAGAGAGGTCATGTACCCAGCTCCAAGTTTTAGGGCCTAGAATAAAAACAGGGGAAAACAGTAGTACTGGGCGCCTAATCGACAATCGGGTCTTGAATAATTTAAGAAAAGCATAAAATAAATAATTTTAGTAAAAAGTCTGCAAAAAACCAATTTCATAAAAGGACTAGCCGGTAATATAAAAATTTTTATGATCATATCAAAATATTTGTGCTCAATTTTTCATTATTAAAGTCTTAAAGTATGCAAGTCATCAATATATGAAAACTGGCCCTCAAGGCCAAACAGTATCTGAAAACGGGTTCAACAAGGCCATGCAAGGTTCCAAAAATCATCAATATTGGGCTCTTGGCCATAAACAACGGAAACCAATGCATAGAGAATCTTTGAATCATGATGATGACATGCATGAATAGTAATGAGCACAATCACACCAAAGGATCATAAAATGTTCTACCGGCCCTGTACAAGCTCGGAACCACTATAGCAAGAATAACCATCCAAATAGATATTTAGGACTCACGGACATTCCTAATAATCTCACTGTTATGTTCTATAGTAAGTGTAGACCACATGATAATCCATAATCAAAATACAACATCAACACATAAACAAGAACCGATTAAAAAAAGGGATAGGGTCAAGAGTACCAACCTAAAATTCCCAATCCAAGAATGCTAATCAGTACTATTAATTCTCATATAATCTGAGTCTAATATAGTAAGTCGTAGCCTACCTGTCCTTCAAAAAGAAGCTCACAAATACAGAATAAAAGATGTCGGACTGCTCAAAACTACAAAAATGTGCAAACAAGATCGAAAGATAAAAAAACTAGAAAAACGATACTCTACATGTTAATATGAGTTAGAAATACTCATAAAGCTATGAAAATAGCAGGTGTCAAAGGGTCAAAATGGGCCTGTGGGCCTGCGAACCCAAAACTCCGAACAAAAGGTATAAAAATATTTCCCACATTATAGGGAGGTTATACCTAAAATTTGGATCTAGAATAAGCAAGGAATAATCTTGAATCAGTGAAATAAAGTGAAAAAATGAGTAGAAGAAATTGAGAATTTATGGAACAATTTTGGAGAAATTAAAGTGAAAACTTAAAATTTAATGGAGGAAAAATGTGATTAGGGATATGTCTTGATGTTTCCCAAGCTCAATGTTAAAACCTAATAGCTCAAAAGACCAACAATGGGGTTTTGGTGTGAAGAAAAAGGAGAAAATGGAAGAAAAATGTGTTTGGGACTATTTATATTGCCAGTGAACAGTAGTGCTCTATAATCATGGCACTGTTCACCACGAATGTGAAGGGTAGCAGGCAGAAGGCATCGTAATCACATAAGGAGTTTCACGATCGCAAAGAAGAAAATCGCCTGGTGTCCTGATCACGTTGAGTACCCTATGATTGCGAAAAAAAGAAGATGGTCAATGGATGAGGTATTGGCTGAGATAGGGTCAGTCAGGGAAAATTACACTAAATGATCCTGTGGTAAGGCCAAAGATAACGAATACCAAATATTACATTAGCTGACAACAAATTTTAGCAGGAATTTAGAACTTTGAAAGATTATTCAGGATGCATTCCAAATCCGAGAACACAAACCAAATATTCAAATTGTATGAAAATAGCATTTCAGATTCAATGGCATAGATAAAATTTTGATCCGTGATAGTTTTGATGGAATATCGACTAAAGTCATCCTTGGCCTAAATTACCTAAATTACCTAAATCCCAATCGAGTACCCAAAATGAGTCATCTATCCATAATCTAAAACAAATACCTCACTTAACCCAAATTCAGAATTCTAGAGATCTTGACACAGTTAGTTTCCAATCTAAGGCTCCGATCACAAGATGACTACTCAAGCTCCAATTATGAACTAGAAGTCTCACAAAACACACAAAATGAGAAAAATCACAATGAAGGGTTTCAAACAAGAACCAAGAGTCCTTCTAGACATAAATCCACATTTTAGAGTTAACGAAGAAGCAATAATTTGATTTTGAGTTTGTTTTCAAGGAATACAGACCAAAGTTAATGACATCAAAGGTTAAGGCTTTATAATAGGAAAATGGACATATTGACCAGAGTTCATATTATTACTTGTTCTTTATGTTTTCATCATTATTGGTATTAGTTCTAGATTTACTGAGTTAGTTGAGGGTCCTTTGGGGTTCTCAGTACCATATTCCTTCTAGGGTGTAGAATCAGGCATAACTAAAGAGTTCTGAAGCCTTCAAACATTGAGGATTTTGAAGTGATTTAGAGTGTAAAAAATAGTGGTATTTTCTCTCTAGAATTCTAGGTTGAACGAAATATAGACCTAAAAATTGAGTAAATTCCAAGTTGAGTTAAAGGGTGCTGGATTTTTGTGTTTGTGGTGTTCTTGAATGTGACACCTCAAATACCTTTAAGGTGGACAGGCACCCATTTGATGTAAAGGATTGGGAACTAATCTATAACCTTGTGCTTACTATGAAATTCAATGAATAATTAAAGGTGAAGACACATATAGATATTAAGCTCTCTTGAAAGTAAACCAAGTCAAGAAGATAAAAATTAAATATACATGATTTGCTTATTGGGGCCACAATTTCTAAAAGATGAGATACAACACACTTTACATAGTCCACAAAGCCTCTAAAAGATATTTTAACTTAACTGAGGTCGAGACAATCCCCCGCCTTACTCTTAGTTATTGTACAATACCAAAATATGAAATATTACTCAAAAAGCTCCAAATCAATGTGGAGCACATCAATAGCCACTGTATATCTTGTGCTTCTATTAGGGAGGACTACTATCTTTTGTTCCTTAATATGAAATACAGGTCCCCCGTAAGGGACCTTAGTACGAAAGAATGTACTAAATATGTAAGGCATAAAGTAACTATATGTAAAATAAGATGTCAAATGAAATTAGGTGCTACTGTAAAAATAAGGATAAAAGACCACCCTTTTTTATACTTGTGGACTTGTGTACATTATATTATTATTTTTACTCTACCCTTATTACTGCATAATATTTGTAAGCCGTATGATAAACATGACCAACTGATTAGTGATAAATACACAAGTTGGAATCGGCCCAGGCTAAGCTTCTGCCTTGAGCTGCCACCCAAAAATAATTAGATTTGGGATTGGCCCATTCTTGGATTACTTCCCCGAGCTTCCACCCATATAAAAAAAATTGAGATCGACCCATTCTAGACTTCCACCACTGAGGTACCACCCATATATAAAGAAATTACATTACTTAGATTATTTAATCTTTAAGATTGTTACTTTGGTGGTTGCATCATTATTAAACTTTGGAAAAATAGACTATTAGTAAGAGACAAATGAATAAACCTTTGATGTAGTAACAAAGGTGTAACGAATAGCTCATGATGCCAATGAAAGGCTTAGGAGATTAAATAACATATGTACTTTATTGAACTAAAAGGAGGACTCATAGAGTTTTCTATTCAAAGTACACATGATGATTTGATAATAAATATGTATTGGAGTATTTAAACACATTAAGGAGTGGAAAAAAGGTCATTAGCTACATTGGAGTTTGTAAGTTTCCATGAAGTATCATTTGCAAGGAAGAGCACCAAGAGAGCTTGTTCTGGAATACAAGTGTTAGATTTATGCCAAAGGTGGAATCAAATAGATTTACTTGCCTTGTTGTACAGCTCAGGTATGATTCTAAATTTACCTTCTTCTTTTCAATTACTTATCTTTAATAAGGTAATCGATAAAGCTAGTATTAATATCTAATCAACATGTTGTAATGACCCTTATGGTCATTTATGAGAAATATGAATCGTTTTGCATTTTAGAGCATTTTAGTATCTGCCCTAATTCATTTATGACTTGATGGGACTAGTAGTTTGATTCTCTAGTGGCTCAGTTGAGAAATATCTCAAATTCCATATTTTAGAGCCTAAAACTAAGTATTAGTTGACTTTAGTCAACTTTCTTTCAAGACGAGCTCGAAATTTAATTGTGATAGTTCTATTAGCTACATAATGCCAAACAAAGTTATGATTGACCATTAGTTTATATTTCAGAGTTTTTGTTTGCAATTTGTGCTAATTTTTGGATTTTAGTTAAACCAAAGCCTAAAGTTGGAACTTGAGTGGTATTTTGATGTTCGGAGTGTCAAAATGGATTTATGACACTTACATCAGTTCTAAAAGTGTGAATTTATATAGTTTTAACCCTTGGTATGCTTCCCAAGGTGTCCATGCTCGATTTGAGTTGGTTTGTCATAAGTTAGAAATTACTTATTTTGGTTAAGTCTTGGTTTGGGGGTCATTTTTTCTCAAGCAACCTCTGGTGTCTGTCTCATTGATTATGATCATGGG
>JBDJHY010095798.1:0-13765 GCA_039654485.1 Withania somnifera
AGATACTTTTGTGATTAATGAGTCTTCTCCTTGTATTGACAATGTACAAGTTGGGGTCGTGGAGACACTAGTTGATCCTTTAGATGATAGAATTGATTCTTCTAGCAAGAACAATTAAAGTACACTTAGTGTTGACAAATGTGCCTTGATTGATAGTGCCTTGTCATATGAACCATTGCTGGAAAGTGATACTGTTATTATTGAGATGGTGTAAACACTAGTTGATCCTATTGATGACCGGGTTGACCTCCCTTGTGAGGGCAATTTATGTCCACCTAGTGTTTCTACATGTGCTCTCAATGATAGTACATTATATATTAGTAATAATGATGGTACACTTGGTTTGGAATGTGTTTCATTGGTTGAGGATATATGTGGTGTGTCCAACGAGCCTCAACTTAGTGAAGAAATTAGTACAATTGTTCATGTGACTGGGAGTTACTCCTTGAGCAAATTATGTGTTGAGAATCCTATTGCGTATGGAGATATTGTACTTAATGAATTATCAAAAAAAGATGTTGGTATTTTTAAGAGTGAGCTTACATGTATCGAATCTTATTCTTCAATTTATAGTTCCCTCTTTAAATATAATATTTTGTTTGGTTATAATAATGAGGTAGCTCCTAGTGAGATACCTAGTAGGATGAAACATAAGGATGTGGAAACTCTTCTTGAGGGTTACCATATATATATGAAATCCCATTATGGTGTGAGGATATCTCTGCCAAGGTTGGAAATCTATCCCTAGAAGATGAGAGTGAACTTGTAGGGATGGACCATTTCAAAGGGAAAGGCGTACTTAGTTCTTATTTTTCTACTCTTCCCTCCTTGTGTGTCCCAAAACCTGAAGATATTCCAATTGAGGACACCTTGGATGAAGTTTACTTAAGAGAGCCCTTTATTTATTACCTATTTGCATATGAAAGCTATGGTTTGTTTTGTGCTTTGTCTTGTACGTGTTCTCGTGGATTTGAGGATGAATCCTTTTCAAGAAGGGGAGGATGATACAAGCACGGAAAGCACCAAGCATGCGACTCGGGTGATCCAAGCTATGGACGGTATGAAGGCACCAAAGGAGACTCAAAGATGCATAATGGTGCGCCAGGGAAGGCAGTCTCAAGTTTGGAAGATAGCTTGGGCAGGATGGAAAACTTCAAGGGCTTGAGTTGATGCGACCCAAACTTGAGGGGTCAATATGACAACTTTAAGACTTAATGGATTGTTTTGTCATATTGAGTCACTTTTGGGCTCAATTATATTTATTTAACAATTAGACTACTATAAATAGGTAGTCTTGCATTATGTTTAGTAGACTTTGATGAATTAATATGAACTCCATTGAGAGAATAGTTTCTAGCGTAGTTTAGCGTTAGTCGTAATTTAGCATAGCTTTAGTACGTAATTGAGGGTTGAATCCCTTGGTTTCTGGTTAACATCTTTTCAATATTCAATCGAAGGATTTTTCTTTTTATGGAATTAATTCTGATTTTCGTTGGTTGTGTGTTTGGGGTTTTCAGTGATTCACAGGTTCAATTGAAAGGTAAGGGTAACCAATCCCTTGTTGTTCATAAACCCGTGAGTTTATTGTGAATTTCCACATATCTTTTCTGCTTATTTCTTTCTCCCTCATGTTTTGTGCACCTCGTATTACGATCCGCATCATAATACAGATGAAGTTGTTGCTCCAAAGGCAGGGAAAATAAGAGATTTTTTTTAACATGATCCCATTGAAAAAGATGATGAGCAAATTATGCTACCTAGGGAAGTTGAAAAAACAGTGTTCCTCAATCATTAAAGTCCAATGTGGAGGAGAAAGTGGTGAAAACACTCAAAAGAAGTTTTTACCCAAGGTAAGGCCACCCTTTCCACAAAGGCTCAAGAAAGCAAATAAGGATTCGAAATTCTAAAAAACAAAATTCCATGTTCAATAGCTTGTCTATCAACATCCCATTGATTGAGGCCTTGATGCAAATGTCGGGTTATGCTAGGTTCATGAAAGAATTGGTAAAGAAGAAGAGGTGTTTGGGTTTCGAGACAGTAGAGGTCTCTCATTATTGTAGTACAATAGTGACCAACACTTCGGTGGTTAAAAAGAAAGATCCAGGGGCATTCACTATTCCTTGCACTATTGGTTTCTACGAGTTTGCAAAAGCATTATGTGACTGTAGAGCAAGTATAAATCTGATGCCATACACCATCTACAAAAATTTAGGCTTGGGTGTGCCAAAACCCACCACCATGAGACTATTGATGGCTGACCGGTCAATCAAATGACCCATTAGTATATTATTCGATGTGTTGGTGAAGGTTGACAAGCTCATTTTCATGACCGACTTTGTAGTGCTTGATTGTGAAGTTAACCTTCAGATCCCTATTATTTTGGGCCGCTTGTTCTTTGCTACAGGAATGGACCTTGTGGATATTGAAAGCGGGGAACTCAAATTTCTAGTAAATAAGGAAGAGGTGACATTCAATGTATGCAAGTCTATGAAACAACCAAGCGACTTTCATGTAGTCACAATGCTTGATATGGTTGATAAAGCAGTTGCACAAGTTACCGAGGTGGAAAGTATCGGAGAGTCCCTTGCAGTGGTATTGCTAAATTATGAGGGCAATAAAGTGACCGACTATGATGAAGTGTTAGCTTCGCTACATGGATTGGGGCCTTATTCAAGGAACCCAACAAAATTAGACCTCCATTTAAATAATAGGTCCAGGCCACCGGCAAAGCCCTCCATTGATGAGCCGCCAACACTTGAATTAAAGGTTCTTCTAAGTTATTTGCAATGCCTTTACTTGGGAAGCAACAATACCTTACCGTTCATCATTTCATCTTCATTGGTAGCATGAAAAATTGATGCATTGGGGTCAGTTCTCTAAAAATTTATCAAGGCTATTGGATGGTCGATAGTGTATATTATTGGCATTCCTCCAGGTATTTATACCCATAAGATACAGTTGATCCCTAAAGCCACAGGTAGTGTGGCGCACAAACGGAGGCTCAATGAGCCAATGCAAGAAGTGGAAAAGAAAGAAATCATCAAGTGGCTAGATGAGAGGTTGTGTACCCAATCTCCAATAGTCCATGGGTGAGCCCAATCCAATACGTGCCCATAAAAGGGGGCATGATGGTAGTGCAGAATGATAAGAATGAATTGGTTCCTTTGAGACCCATCACTAGGTGGAGGGTATGCATGGACTACCAAAAACTAAATTCTTTTACCTAACAGGACCACTTTCCAATGCCGTTCATGGACTAAATGCTTGATAGACTGGTAGGGAGAGGATGGTATTGCTTTCTTGATGGCTACTCCGAATACAAGCAAATTGAAATATCCCCGAAGGACCAAGAGAAAACCACACTCACTTGTCCTTACGGCACCTTTTCTTTCTGACGTATGTCATTTGGCCTTCGTAATGCCCCGACCACTTTTTAAAGGTGCATGTTGTCCATTTTTTTTGATATGATAGAGAACACCATTGAAGTTTTCATGGATGATTTTTCAATGGTGGGTGACTCATTCAAGGAGTGCCTTAAGAATCTCAGCATGGCCTTGAAAAAATGTGTGTAAAACAACCTAATGCGCAATTGTGAAAAATCCACTTCATGGTAAATGAAGGAACTGTGCTTGGGCACAAGATATCCGAGAAAGGCATCCAAGTCGATTAAGCTAAAGTTGAGGTGATTTCGAGGTTGACCCCCAATCAATGTGAAAGGAGTCAAGAGCTTCCTTGGTCATACCGGTTTCTATCACCGCTTTATAAAAGACCTCTCAACAATTGCTCTACCAATGTGCAAGATTCTTGAAAAAGAAGCAAAATTTATCTTTGACGAAAAATGCTTAAAAGCCTTTGAGCCGCTGAAAGAGAAACTCACCACCGCTCCTATCATGATATGTCTGGATGGTCTCTCCCTTTTGAGATCATGTGTGATGCTAGTGGGTTAGCTCTTAGGGTTGCATTGGGCCAAAACAAAGGCAAAGTGTTCCATCTGATTTATTATGCAAGTTGAACTATGAATGCATCCCAGTGAAACTACACTGTGACAGAGAAAGAACTCTTAGCTGTGGTGTATGGATTTGAAAATTTTAGAGCCTATCTCTTAGGCACCAAAGTGATAGTCCACACCGATCACTCTACCATCTGCTACTTGATGGCAAAGAGGGAGGTCAAACCACGCCTAATTAGGTGGATACTTCTATTACAAGAGTTCGACTTTTCCATCAAAGATAGGAAGAAATATGAGAATCAGGTAGCAAACCACCTGTCTAGGTTGGAGCGACCCCCATTGGAGAGATCAATGAGGCATTCCCAGATGAAATAATAATGATGCTTGCAAAAGGTGAGGTCCCATGATATGTGGACTTTGCTAATTACATTATTTGTGTGGAATTGCTGAGTGGAATGGACTCCCGATGAAAGACCAATTTTTGAGAGATGTTAGATAGTACTCTTGGGATGAACCTTATTTGTTTCAAATTTGTGTGGATGGAATGATACAATGATGTGTTTTAGAGGAGGAATCAAGAGCCATTATCGAGAAATGCCATGCTTCACCGGTTGAGGGACATCATGGACCTATACGGACAGCACAAGAGATTTTTCAAAGTGGATTTTATTGGCCTTCTATTCACAAAGATACTACAGATTTTGTTAAGGCATGCCATAGATGCCAAATGCACGGTGGCATCACTAAGAGGCATGAGATGCCAATAAAGCCGATACTTGAGGTGGAGATCTTTAATATTTTGGGTGTGGATCTTATGGGGCTATTTGTGAGCTCATATGGCAACAAGTACATCTTGGTGGGAGTCAACTACGTGTCAAAATAGGTAGAAGCAGTCGCTTTGCCTAAAATGATAAATGGGTGATAAAATTTCTAAAAAAAATATTTCACTCGATTCGGAACCCCCCGAGCAATCCTAAGTGATGGCATATCACACTTTTGCAATAAACTTATTGAAGGATTTCTCACCAAATATGGGGTCAATCACGAAGTCACAACACCATACCACCCTCAAGTGAGTGGCCAAGTTGAAGTCTCTAATCGTGAGGTGAAGAACATTTTGGAGAAAACTGTTAATGCCAATCGGCAGAATTAGTCAAGAAAGTTAGATGACACCCTTTGGGCGTATCGAATCGCCTATAAAGCTCCCATCAGGATGTCCCCCTTTCAAATGGTATATGGAAAAGCTTTCCACTTGCCCGCCGAGTTGGAACATCATGCACACTAGGCTTTGAGAAAGCTCAACATAGATTGGGATGTAGCCGCTGAGAATCATTTACTCCATTTAAACGTGATGGATGAATTTTGAATTTGAGCTTTTGAGAGTGCGGCTATAGATAAAGAAAGAATGAATAAGTGGCATGATGCCAAAATTATGAAGATAGAGCTTATGTCGGCTGACGATGTATTGTTATGCAACTTAAGATTGAAGCTCTTTCCAAGAAAACTGAAATCTTGGTGGTCGAGGCCTTTCAGAGTATTAAAAGTTTTTCCAAGAAGTTCCATTGATCTAGGGGCAATGATGGATCAAATTTTGTGGTAAATGGCCAAAGTATCAAGTACTACCTTGTGGGTGAGCCTGTTATGCGGAAGGTGGATGTTGTCCACTTACTTGAAGCATGATTGAGTTGAGAATTGCGTTGTGCCACGACATTAAATACGGCTCTTCTTGGGAGGCAACCCAAGTTTTACTTTTTACATGATTTTTTTCCTAATGGGTGTTTAGTGTTTGCAGGAATGGAAAAGTGGAGGTATGAAATTTCAATCCAGGAAACTACCTTAGATAGCGGTCAACGCCATCCATCATGGAAAATCATCGTCCTAAACGGCGATGGAAGAAAATACAAGGCAAAACTTTTTGCCAAAAAATGGTGGTACCACCATCTTAGACGGCGGTCTGCCTTCCCAAACGGAGGACCAAAACTTCAAGTCTAGGCTCACTGCCTCAAATAGTGGTAAAAGGTACCAGACAGTGGTCCACCATCTCAAATGACGGTACGACACGACGGTTACTTATACCACTTTGTTGGGGCTATTTTAAATTCCTAAAACTATTAATTTGTTCATTTTTTATTTAAAAAACTTCCCCCACCACTTCACCAATTCACTGCACTTCTCTCCCGTGAAATTTCTTCAGTTTTCTTTTGTAAGAATCAACATTTTCATCTTTACTACTTTGCTTTGTGTTGGTAAAAGGTTAGAATACCACCCTTATTTCAATAATAATTCATATGTGTGGTAGGCGTAAATCAACTTTAAACTGGAATCCATGCTAGGCCTTTGTTATTCCTAATATACATGTTGAAGTGAGGGTATATTCTTGGGATTGTGGGTGGTTTTCTCATATGCAGTACTTGTGGTACCATGTTTTTGAAATTGTGGTTGAGTTTTTTCTAATGTTATACCTGTAGTCTCATATGTCCTTGTTTCATATGGTTTTGATCACTTCCTTCCCTAAACTTTAAGTCTTGATTATTTTAATGTGTTAGTATAGAAAGGGGTTGACGGAAAATTGTTTAAAGTTGAAGTGTGGGATGGGTTTTTGAAAAAGTTGAGAAGTGTCTCTTGGTATTCCACTGAGGCAGTCACCACCGTCTCAAATGGAAGACCGCCATTTGAGATGGCAGACTGCCGATATACCAGAAATAAAGGGCCTTGATTTTTATCACTGTCGTCTCAAATGGCGGTCACCGCCTTCCAAGATAGCAGTCATCTCCTCCTAGGATGGCGGTCACTTTTAGCCTAAATTTTTCACTTCTTTTCTAACTCATTTCATGTGTTGCGTCACTATCTTGCAGGACCATGGCTCCAAGGAAATCAATCTCTACCAAACCCAAAGAAAAATGCATCACCATAAGGGAACCAAGCTCGAATGAAGAGTATCTGTGCCGAGTACAACCAACCTGAGGTCCGGGAAAGCATACATTGAGAGATGAAACCTTGGAGTCATCCGACACGGAGGCACCAATGCTAGCTCCACCTCTAAATCCTCCCACCTTTAAAACCTCCTCATGATTTCCCGTCAGCTGATCTGACTTGGAAAATGGTAATGAGGTCGAAGGGGTAACCACTTCTGTCCATACACCAATAACCACCCCCAAGCCTCTCCCCAAATGAAGGAGGCAAGTTACCCCTATCAGAACCAAAGACATATGTAAACAGAACCACTTTATGGTAATGGCTCAAAAAACCATTATTGAAGAAAAGCAGTTATCTCTAGCAGGGCTCAAGGAGAGGTGTTCAGCAATACTAGACCAAATTGCAAAGCAGGGTTTCCAATAGTACACCAAACCGTTGCCTAAATTTATGCCAACATAGTTCCAAGAATTTTACCGAGCCTTTTCAAAGGTGTTTCCAGACCAAAAGAAGAGGAAAGCAGACCAGGTTGCGAGGGGTTGATGTTCAGTGCAGCTATGATGATGTGATCGAGGTTTGGGAGACAACCTATAAAGGTAATCACTATCTTACTCACAGGTTATCTGGTACTTTGGACCAGGCACGAGGCTAGTTAGCTGGTTTGATGAGCAGTGGCACCTCCCTTGTGGCTTGATAGGAGTGTTCAGATCAACAAGCGCCACATTAATACCATGGCTTAGTATTGTCTTGCCTTCGTCAATGCCAACCTTGCTCCATCTCTTAATGAATCTATTATGCGGTTCCACCGGGCTCTCATGATCAGGTCAATCATCGACAGAGAGCCTCTTAATATCAGTACCATTATATTGGATGAGATTATGGATTGTGCCTATGGGACGAAGGAGACTATGACACCTGATTTCCAATGTATTATTTTAGACTTATGTCATAGGGTAGGGGTCCCCAAGAATGAGGGGGAGGACATAGAGTTTGAGTCGATATGAACCGTCAACTATACTAGGATAGAGAAGAAATGCAGGAGGAACTGCATCATCAGTCGGGGTTTACAGAGTAGTTTGCTATCGGTTACACATATTTTCATGATGACCCTGCAGACACAGCCTTTATAGTTACTGAGGCTGATATGTCATCAGCCACACCTAGTAGTGATGAGAGGTTACCAGTCTATGAGGATGTGTTACCTATTTCAGCAGCCCCTCCATCGATGCCCTCTACGTCCCCTTAGCCAGTGGGCCTATAGAGGTGACACACTTTCAGCAGCCCCTTCCAGCCAGACCTCCTCCAGTTTGACCTTCTCCAGTGCAGCCATCAACAACCTGCCCCCCTATTTTTTAGGGATTTCATGGCCCCAGGAGACCGACCTTAGTTGATAAGTCTCAGATGACTCCAGATCTGATCATGCGGATTAGCCAAGTGGCTTTAGCAGCTGAGCAAAGATCTACTGGCTTTGAGTATGACATGGACTTACTGGTCACGGCTCAGGTTAATATGCCCATCAGGCCGATGTAGCAGCAGGTGCAACAACTTACTCGCACTATTCATAGTTATAGAGCATGCCTCAAGGACTTCGGGGCTATTGAGACAGGTCTACCAGGCATAGGACAGAGGTACCAGGATCTCACAGGAGGCCTGGAAGGAGATGATCAACACAATTGCTCAATTATGGGTGGATCTGGACACCATCACTGCCAATGAGTTGAAGCAGGTATTCAGGCCCCCATCTCCATTTGAGACTCCATATGGTGAGGAACTACGTCGAGCAACCCAAGAGGAGGAACCCCCAGTTCCTGTTAAGGTCGCAGCTGCGATCGGCTATCATATTGATATTTTCAGGGATTTACAGGACTTGGATACCCAGATACTTACTGAGGGGCTACCCCTCTCTCTTCATGACCAGTACATGGTTGGATCCTATGGGAGAAATACTTTTGAGGGTTTATTTAACCAAGACACCGCAACATATGAGGATGCCCCTCCTCTTTCACAGGCTTGAGCCACCAGGGGGCCCTCTCCTCCTTTACCTTGATCTATCATTACTTGCATTGGGGACAACGCATTTCTCTTTATTGAGGGAGGGGGTAGTTTGTAGTATGGGGTGAATTCAACTTTTTTTATTATCCTTGATTTTGATTTATGTAATGAAATTGTTGATTCAACTCTAGTTTATTTGATACTTTCAGTTGTTTTGAGTAGTTGTTTCTATTGATCTTTATCTAGTAGTGCTTTGTGGATTAGTGTTTAATTTTTTGTTACTTATTTTGAAATTTTTTTTTTTAATTATGGTAGTTGAGTGGATTTTCCCGATGATAAATAGAGTGACAACTTTCTTAAGGGAAAGTGTCATCTTTTTGTTGGTAGCTTTTGTAGTTATAGGTCATTGGTAGGAAATTCCATGCCTGAAACCATACTCTGTTGTAGAGCTGGATAATAACTATGTATGTAGGTGGGTGTATTTTAATGATTGAGTTTTAAATACCACCGGTGTTTTTATGCCTATTTGTCTTGGGAGTAAGGGTGACTATGTAGATCAACCGAACTTTCTCGGCATGATCACTTTTATCTTCCTTTGCCTTTGTGTGTTCACTAGAATATTAAGTGATAAATATATCTAAACGATTGAAGGATCGGATGTATGCACCTATAATGAGTGGTATGCCATGAGTGGTAAGGATTTGTATCAGTTTCATGATTTTTGCACCAATAGAACTTGCCCGGTTATTCATTGTTGCATGATTGAAGGGATGGAATGAAAATACCTGCAACCATTTAAACTAAAAGGCCACCATTGCATAATGTTATCCCTAGTTACCCCCTTTGAGCTTTAAACTGTTTCTTTTGCAACCACGTTACAAGCCTTAATCCATTTTTTATCCTCTTTGAACCCTTCCTTCCTTGCATGCTAAGGTTGTCAACTTAGACTACTAGCCTAAGTTGGGGGTTGTGGGTGAATTAGAAAAAGTGTGTGATGGCGTTGTAAGTGCTTCCCAAGAAAAAAGTCAAAGATCAGATGATAAGAGCTAAATCAAAAACTCAAAGAAAGGAACAAAAGAAAAGAAATGAGTAGTTCATAAATAGGGAACTAGAGTGAAAGCATTAATATATGGTAGATCTTGGGAAGGGTGAAAGAAAAAGTGAACATAAGTGAAAATGACAAATTTTTTGTAGTCTTCAAGAAGGGTGTAGTCACTATTAAGAAAAATTCTTATCCTACACGTCCCGAAACCTACATTACAAGTCTTAAAAAGTCCTTGTGGGATCTTCACTTGTATCCCATTTGAATCCTGCCTTGGAAGATAAGGCCTATGGCTTGGTGTGCATACATGAAACCATCTTTATGAGAGAGAGTGCTCAAATCTTTTCCCTCAAGCATCATTTAGTGAGACAAAAGAGGGAATTTTATTAGCGTGAGGGCATTCCATTCTTTTGTTGTGCATAATCTGTGAAAATGTTTGGTGAGCTGAACACAAACATTACATATGAATGTAAGTCTTAGAAGGAGAATCATGACACATGAACAAAAAGTGAGGTTGTGACCGCATGGTACCTTAAACTTCAAGACAAAGGGAAAAATGATTTTGAATAACATAATGCATAGTTGTTGAGTTGGGTCTACTTCGTGACAACGAGAGTTTCTTGTGTTGGTTTATTTCCTTGAGGAAGAGGAAAGGTTTAAGTAGGAGGTGTTGATCAGTGGCCTAAAAACCACTAAATATTCCTAATTGCTTCATTAAATTCTTGTTTTCGTCTTTATTGTGTCAAATTATGACAATAGCTTGGTGTGTTTTTCAGGTAGGTACATGATTTAGGAGGAACCAAGCAAAGTGGAGCTAAAATGCAGAGTTTGGAGAAGAAAGTGTCTTTATGAAGGAGGAAAAGTGAATCGCCATCCGAGTACAACCACCCCCCTGCAATCCAGAAAAGACTGAAAAATACGACGGACCTCCCTCCCTCAACGGCGAGCCGCTGTCCTCAATGGTGGTAACCGATGTCATTAAGGGTGGTACGGCCATCCCAGAAATAGAAGCATAGCCTGCTGCCAAAGACGGCGGCCAATCAGTGATAACAGCGGACCGTTGTCCATGATGATGGTGACTTTAATTAACCACCGTCGTGGAAATCTGGGAAGTATAAAAGGAATTTTTTCAAAATCTTCAGAGCGGAATAGAAAATAGAGAGAAAAAGAACGATATTGTAGAGAGAGATACAAAGAAAGAACAGGAAGAAAATATTGGTAGATTGATTTTATTCAAGTTTTGTTGGTTTTGGATTTAGCTTTGTATTATTTTTAGAAGAAGATTTTGACTTAAACTCTAGAAATATATCTGATTATGTGCCTCTAGATGGTTCATTCTTCCTCTTTAATTATGTGTAGCTAATTCATTATACTTGGGGATGTTCTGATGATATGTTTTAGTTAATAGTTATGGGTGATGGGTGTTTTATTAATTATCGTGTGTAGGTATTGGGTCTATTAGGAAACCTATGTTTTGTATTGAATTGGAGGTTTCAAAATCTAAGTCATTGTGTAGCCAAATATAGGAGCCACGAGAGTGGAGCTATTCTTGCGGGTTATTCAATAGGATTGGTTGGACTTGTTCCAATTAACTAGCATACTAGAGATAGGTTGGCAGATAGTGAGGCTTAAGGTTGCATGTAATGGTGTGTTATGCTTTCATGAGATTTCCATGAACACTAAGAACTATTAAACAGATATGTTTAGGTGTTCACTCATAACCTAGCTTACACAACATCGATACACAACAATTAAGTCAAATTTCCTATCACCCTTGCCACTAGATAATGGTATCTATGTATATTCGCAAGGATTCAAATCCAAACAAATTCACCATATTTGTAGTTGTTGACTCATTACCTTGTGATAACTTAAAACTCCAACATCATAGTATTAAAACACCCCTCCATTTCTATTTTCTCTTTTATCAAGTTAATTTAGCATTACTTAGTGAATCTTTACACTATTGTGAATGTAGGCTAATTCACTCCTCGAGAATTCAAACCACGACTCATAGTTATGTAATTATACTTGACAAAAATTGCATGCACATTTCAATTAGTTTTAAAAGTGTAATTGAGCGTTATCATTTTTGGTGCCGTTGTCGGGGAGTGAAAAGTTTTGTTTCACTGTTCTAGTGTAATTGTTCACTGTTTGATGCTAATTAACTGAATTTCATGTGGTTTATCTTTTTTTATCAAACAGGTGACGTTATGAGTAGGAGTAACCATGAAAGCCACTCCTACAATTGGGGTGGCCTTGAAGAAAATATGGCCAAACTAATGTCCCAAATGGACCTTGTTACCCAACATGTCATGGGTGCCCTATCTAAGCCCATGAATGCCATAGTTGAGCAAGGTGATAGATTTAAAGATGAAGAAGAATTTGCCTCTATGTATGAGGAGGAATTCAAGTTTATAAATGGACAAGGGATGGGTTCTCGGCCTGCCTATCGATGGAAAGTCGAGAATCAAGGTTGGAACCGAGATAAAGTGGGGAAGCGATATGATCAATAAAGAGAAAGAGATAAAGATGCATTTGATCGCTATTGGGATTGGAAGATAAAGAAACCATGGTGACCGTTATGTTCCTCCAAATTAGAGAGCATGAACCCAAGAAGTAGAAAGCTCACCATCTACTTCTATGATGGAGGCCATGTTACTAAAATCCTTAAGAAAGTAGATGGCACTGACAAGGACATTGGGAGCATGAATCAAGAGATAAGCTGTATGAAAGGTGAAATCTCTTCAATTAATCAAATGGTGTCATCCCATTCAGCCATAATCAAACAACTTGAGGCCCAAATGGGCCAAATATCCGCTCAATTGAACCCTCTCCAAAAGGGGGTCTTGCCAAGTGACACAGTTTTAAATCTTAAGAACAATGCACATTATATGGCCGTGGTCACATGAAGTGGCAAAGTATTGCTTGTAGACAATGCGGATGAAGTTGTTGCTCCAAAGGAAAAAAGGAGAAGAAGAGATTGTGGTTGAACATGAGCCCACTGAAAATATGATGAGCAAATTTTGCAACCTAAGAAAGTTGAGACAAGCAATGGTCCTCAATTATTAAAGTCCAACGTGGAGGAGAAAGAAGTGGAAGACACTCAAAAGAAGTTGTTACCCATGGTAAGCCCCCCCTTCCACAAAGACTCAAGAAAGAAAATGAGGACTCAAAATTCCAAAAATTCTTTTCCATGTTCAATAGATTTTCCATCAACATCCCATTGATTGAGGCCTTGATGCAAATGCCGGGTTATGCCCGATTCATGAAAGATTTGGTAACAAAAAAGAGGTTTTTGGATTTGAATACCGTAGAAGTCTCCCATGATTGTAGTGCAATAGTGACCAATACTTTGGTAGTAAAAAAAAAGAAGATCCAGGGGCATTCACTATTCCTTGCACTTTTATCTTCTACGAGTTTGCAAAAGCATTATGTAAATGTGGAGCAAGTATAAATTTGATGCCATATGCCATATGTCATTTACAAGAAGTTAGGCTTGGGTGTCCCAAAACCCACCACTATGCGGCTATTTATGGTCGACCAGTCAATCAAATGACCCATCGTTATATTATTCAATGTGTATGTAAAGGTTGACAATTTCATTTTCCCGGCCGACTTTGTAGTGCTTGATTGTGAAGTTGACTTTGAGATCTATATTATTTTGGACCGCCCGTTCCTTGATACGAGGAGGGCCCTTATGGATATTGAAAGCGTGGAACTCAAATTTGGAGTAAATGAGGAAGATGTGACATTTAGTCGCAATGCTTAATGTGGTTGATGAAGCAGTTGCACAAGTCGCCGAGTTGGGAAGTAACGGAGAGTCCATTACAGCGGTATTTCTAATTATGAGGGCAATAAAGTGATGG
>JBDJHY010096014.1:0-13764 GCA_039654485.1 Withania somnifera
AAGCAAATAGGAAAATACAAGAAACTAGCAGCTCAAGTATGAAACAAGTATCACATAAACTGATAGTGCTAGCTAATCACATAACAGGATCACAGGCAAGAAAGAGAACATACCCGGTATCCTTGCAACAACATATCTGAAAATATACACAATAAATGGAAATCAAGGAAGATAAGGATAGGACATGGTCGGTGTACCGGTAACCTCAAGTGAAAGGATAATTGGACGAACAGAAGTAATAAGCACTAATCCCACATAACATGAAGCAACAAGTAACCAATAATAATAGATAAGCAGTAATATGAATAATAAAGTAAAGCAATTAAACATTGACAAGTCCCCCCTAAGGAAGCGCAACATACACACAAACATACTCACCTATGGGCCCCCCAATCCGACCTATGAGCATACTGAAGAAAACAAGTGCTGAAAAGTAACAAACACTTGATCGGCATAGAACCTCACATCCCACTTTCTGAACCACAATGAATCACAATCAGCACCAAGTGCCCCGCAATAGTATTATCCTCCGACATCCAGTGCCTCATATTAGTATTATTCCGCTGGCGCATAGTGCCTCATATCAATCATATCATATCACTAACAGTCGTACTCGGCAAATCAAGGTGTTTAATGCCGAAGTATATGTATGTATGGTAGTATCACCTATGGTCATTAATAATCGTTATCATTATGTCTCCACAACCGCTAGTATCATGTGTGTTAAAAAGTTGTACTCACTGTCGTACAACGACGTACTCAAGTCCCAGAACTGTACTCACTGCCGAACGGAGTTGATCTCAATTCCTAGCATTTATTAGTAAAAACAGTTATATATATATATAAGTCCCGGTGCCAGGAGGTGAACCTGGACTAAAACAAGTAAAAACAGTATTACCATGTGCTTGATACCATGTTGAGACTAAACCAGAAAAAGACAATTACTTGTATTATTATTATGTTCCTATTTAGATCTTTAAACTGCCATGAAATTCTATCATCAAATTATCTGCTATGGATATTTATCATCCATTTATCGGCTAGCCATCAAGTCTCGTAATCGGGAGGTGATACTACTCAGCCCCGATGCACTCTCATCGGAGCCTTAGGCTTAGTCTCTCCGAGTCATGAATGCACAGAATATCAACAACACATAAGTATTTCAACAAATATAATCATGAGATATCCACATCCTATGCCTTGCACAGGTATCATAATCACATACTAAGTCTCAGCCCCATATCACTCGGGTTCCAACATATCAATATCAACATAGAACAGATGAAATAACAGTACTGGGGTGCTATACAACCTAGCTACCCAACCCAAGGATGCTATTTAGTATAATTATTGAAGTTATAAACCCAGAGATAGCCCCACGGAGCCTACCTGTCGTCCGATAACAAACCTTGCAATATCACGAATCATACTCCAACTGATATCAAATGTGCTCCAAACGATATGAAACTTGTGCCAATGAATTCTATATATTAATATGAGTCTAACTGTATACTTTGTGCTAAGTTTTGAACTAGGCCTAAAATTAGCATAAAACATGCTTGCGGGGCCCGCTTTCCAAAACCGCAAACAAACTTCACCACGTGGTTCCCAATGCTTCCAGGAACCCGTGCTCCAAATTTGAGCACAATGCAAACGTGGGAAGGACTTCAAATCAGCCCGAAAAGATTTAATCCAAAAGGGGTATTTTTCCTGGAGCCTATGGCAATCGCGCCAAGGTACTGCGATCGCATAGAAGGGAAAAACTTTTGTTCATCATGATCGCGCCTCAGGGGCCGCAATCGTGCTGAAGGAAATCTGCACCAGTTGCAGATTCCAACCGTAATTTTCCAGATTTCACAACCAGGGACTCGGGGATCAAACAGAGCCAAGTTTGACAAACCAAATATGCAAACAACATGGAAACGACATTCCAGACTCAACAGAATCAACAAAACTAAAATCCAAGGTCGTTTAAGCAAAATGACCCCTCAAACCAAATGGGCCAAAAGCTCATTTCTCCACCAACGCCTCAAAAATGCAACGACAATCCCAACTATTATACCAACACCTCCCCTAGCCTAAATTCATCATTTTGGAGCTGCTAGAAGCATCAAAATTCCAATACGACACTTCGAACATCAAATTCCCACTCAAGCTCCACTTTAGGCCATAACATTAACTAAAATCCACAATTTCGCACAACTTTCAAACGAAACCTCCAAAACACAAACTTAAGGTCAATCTTGACTTTGTTTGATATTCCAGAGCTAACAGAACTGTCGAAATTAAATTTTGAGATCATCTTGATGGAAAGTTGACTTTGGTCAATGAGTACTTAGTTTTTGGCTCTAAAACAGCAAATTTGAGATATTTCTCGACTGAGTCGCCAGGGATCTGAACTGTCGGTCCCAGCAAGTCATAAATGAATTGGGGCAACTGCTGAAATTCTCTAGAATGAAAAATATTACATATTTATCGTGAATGACCATGAGGGTCATTACACAAGGTCCCTAGTCGATAAACGTGATAAGTTTAAAAAGGATATGCTCACTACCGATTAATGTCGGACTTAGGTGCCAACATAAGTAGTAAATTGTAGTATTCGGTGCCAGGGAGTGAAACCTAGTCTAAAACAAGGAGAAAAGGTAGTATTGGGTGCCCGACATGCACCCGAGTCTATAACGAGTAGAAAAGACAACATGTTTTTGCCATTATATAGAAAGTCCCATTTTATTTCGATTTTATCCATTTTATTTGTTGTATATGAAAACCATCCTCCAAGGACAATTAGTATCATAAGACGGTAATAATGGACCCCGACCCCAAATGCACGCTCGAAACCTGATTATCACGTCTCACGCAGTATGAATGCAACAACAAAGGCAATATTTATAGCTAACCTATGCTATGCAAAGTCCCAACTAAACTATAGCTTTCAGAACAAGACAATAGCCCAAACACAAGGCCAAACATAAAATCCAGCCCACGGATCAGCATTCTACTACTTCCAAAGTCACCCTACATCTAATATAAGGCCAAATTAGGTCAAAGACGTCGTATTACACCGAGCACCATCAGAGAAAAAGAGATGAAGTAGAGATAAAACAAGCGATAAAGGGTCACAGTATTAACCTGGTAATCCCAACCCACAGATGTTATTCAACGTAATTACACAAGCTATATACCCAGAGTAAGCCCAAGGAACCTTCATGTCATTCGATGAATAATGTGTTGTGGCTCATAAAGATCAACCTGACTGATAGCAAACGACCTCGGATGAAATATGATTTTGCAAGTCAAGGAGAGTGTAATGATATAAATTATGCTAAATTTTGGACTGAGCCAAAAAATAGGCCTGTGGGACCCACTAATTGGACCCAAAAACAAACAGCGCCACAGAGTTCCAGGCATCACCAGGAACTCGTGATCAAAATATGAGCAAAATCCAAGTGCGAGAAGGGCCTCAAAATGGCTGGAGAAGAAGTGAAATAAAATGTAAAACTTACACCAAAAAATATAGGATTAAGTACCGGAATGGGGACCAAAAATCAACCAAGAAATGAAATCAAGCTTAATGTACCACAACCTAATAACAACCAACTAAAATATAGAGAATTTCCAAGGGTTTATCAAGCTCAATTTAGGGACTTTAATGGTGGAATATCACCATTGTTATGGGAACCATAAGGAAAAAAGCTTACGGAAACTATGGAGGATAGCCACCACCGTAGTTCGCTACACTTGCCTAAGTATTTACCAGCAATTTCCAGCATTAAGAGAGAGTTTAGAGTGAGAAGAGAATGAGTTTGGTATCTAAAATTTTGAGACTAAACACTTATATACTGCAAGGCATATTGGCCTTCTCGATCGCATGACAGATGGTCGCGATTGCGAAGCTGGGTTTTTAGTTCATCGCGATGGTCAGGCTCATGATCGAGTAAGGTAAAGAAGTTGGAAATTGTGATAGTTTGAAGGATCTCTGCCATCGTGATGAAGGAAGATACTAACCTTTGTGATCGTGACACCCCTTCTCAACCGTGAAGAGTATGAAGGACTGCACTAGGTGTAGTTTTGACAGCAAAACATAACTTTTGCAAAATACTTCGAACACAACTCAAAATATGTTCATAGTATGGTAACCGCAAACTAGATATGTAATCACAAGTAAACATCATTCCAAACTCAATGACACTGTCGAAATCCAGATACGAGGTCATTTCAAATAAATATTGACCGATCAACATTTAAACCTAAAACACCAAAAATCCACTAAATACCTCAAATTACAACTGATGCCTCATAAGCGAACCAACACTCTCCCTAACCCAAACTGATATTTTGGAGCTAATGGAATGGTAGGATTTTTGATCCAACACTCCGATAATCGATGTTGACCAAGGAAAAATATTCAACAGCCAACTAACTGTTATCTCGTAAAACAAGATAAACTCTCACCGAAAGCTCCTAGACCTGGACCAAGGGTCCACAGAGCCCAAAATCCCCATTCTCGAGCTAATGGAACTTTAGAATTCAATTCTGAGATCATCTTGAAGGAATCTTGAAAAAATTCAATGAGTACCTAAGTTTGAACTCTAAAATAGGGAATTCGAGATAACTCTAACCCGAACTACCAGGGAACCGAACTACCGATTCCTGTGGGTCATAAATGATCTGAGAAAGCTACCAAAATGCTCTAGAATGAAAAAAAGCATGACATACATGGGAATAACCGTAAGGGTTATTACAACATCCACTACTAAAAAGGACTTTCATCCCCAAAAGTCAACATAAAGTAAAGAGAAAGGAAGAAAAAGACTCCCGACCAAGGAGATAAAATCCTGCAAATCCGGCACAGTCATTCATAATGACATTTTTAACAAAAGTCTATGCCAAAAAGTTATATACAAGTCAACTGAAGATAAAATTCAAATTCCCTTATCCGATCACCTTTGAAAGATTACAAGCTCTCTCAAAGATAAAAGCTAAAATCGAAGCCAACCACCATCTTACAAACAACCTCAAAATTCACCAACACAATACCACAATGCTTATCGTAGATGAACTAAGGAAGCCACCCAACGAAGACTGAAGAACAGACCCAATCTATAAGTTTCCAAATACAAAACTATTCTCACAACTAATTATCAACCCCAATCTAGTCACAACACATCCAACCTATACTTCTGAATATCTACAATGCTCCTTAAATTCGATTAGAGTTGCACACTCTGCGTACCCAAGCAACGTTCACTGTGATATCATGTATGGAGAGGCTCCAAATTTGATATAGTTCATATAATAAACACATAAAAACGGGTGGGAGGGGGAAGAAAGAAATAAAGATAAAAGATATGCGACAATTTACAATAACTCATTGGCTTATGAACAACAAAGGACGGGTTACCCTCACCTTTCAATTGAACCGGTGAACAACTATAAATCACAAACAATCAATAAATAAAAAACCCAAATAAAATACATAAATGGAGAATCCTTCCATTGACGCAATAAGAAGTCCCGAGAGAAACTAAGGAAATCCACCTTTAGGCACTCAAACTAATGTTAGGCTATGACTAAAGCCAATTACTCTAAAATGATAACTAGAGATCTAAAAAGATTTTACTATGTTTGTTCATAAAAGATCCCCTGAATATAATGAAGGGCCAAATATTTATACTTAACACAAGTTTGTATAAAATACACTTTGGTCCACAAGTAACCTAATTTATCAAGTATCCCCTAAAGTTCTTGAATTGTCATATAGGTCCCTCAAGTTTTGGGTCGTCCTCTTTTTGCATCCTACAAGCTTTCCATACACTGTAAACCTTTAGTTGGGGTTTGCATAGGGTCCCCATGCATCACTCTTCTACATGGTAGCTTGTAAGGCCTTCAACTTCTTAGTTTGACTCCTCGTGAATGGTCTAGATGGGTAGGTGTTATCCATGCTATCGATGCTTGTATCATCTTCCCCTTATCAAAGAGGATTCATCCTTGAATTTATGCATTCACCTACAATACAAGGAGATAAATCAGCAATATTAAACACATCATAAACATTATACTCACCTTAGAGGTCGATTTGTATCCATTGTCATTGATGCGTTGAAGTACTTGGAATGGATCATCACCCCTGGGGCTTAGCCTTCCTTTGTACTCATGTGGGAACCTATCCTTTTAGAAATGTACCCATACCCAATAACCTTGTTAAAAAACTAGCTTCCCCTTGCCTTGGTTGTTCTTCTTAGATATCTTTGTATTTGTTCAGTTAAGAGGCTCTTTTACCCGAAAGTGGATCTGTTACACCTTGGCTGCTCACTTTTCATCATCTAAACTTATCACAAGATCACTAGACAATGGGGTTAGCATAATAGGAAATAAAGGATTAAAACCATAATAAGTTTTAAATAGAGTCATATTAATAGAGGAATGAAACGACCTATTATAAGAAAATTTGACTAAGGGTATTCGCTCTTTCCAAGAAGTTGGTTTACCTATAATAACACAATGCAATATATTACTAAGTTTTCCATTTACCATCTCTATTTTTCCATCTGTTTGAGGGTGGAACAAAGTGGAAAACAAAATCTTGGTGCCAAGTACACCCTACAGACTTTTCTAGAGATAGATAAGAAATTTTAGATCCCTATCACTAATAATAGTCTTGGGTATCCCGTGATGCCTAACGATATTAGCAACAAACAAGAAAGCCGCATAAGAAGCATCGTCAATTTTATGACATGGAATAGATGTGATCTCTTTGAAAACCTATCCACAACCATAAAAATGCTATCACGACCCTTATTAGTTTTAGGGTGTCCTAACACAAAATCCATGGAAATATTTAACCATGGTCCACTAGGAGTAGGAAGGGGCGTATACATACCTAACGTACGACTTGTTGACTTATTCTATTTGCATTGTAGACACTAACCGCATATATGCTCCACATCACACCGCATCTTGGGATAATAAAATTGCTTGTCCAGTATATCAAGAATCTTGGAGGCTCCAAAATATCTCATCATGCTGCCGCTATGAGCTTTCTTCATGAATAACTCTCTGCACGAGCTCTTGGGAATACAAATCTTTGCATCCTTGAACAAGAACCCATCAAGCAGTTGAAACCTCGCAACTCAGTTTCCTTGACTAAGCTCCTCAAAATTATCTTTGAAGTCGAAATCTGTAGGATAGAATTCCTTCAAACTTTCAAAACTCATCAGTTTGGACACTAGAGTGTTGACAAAAACAAATCTCTGTGATAGGGCATTCGCTACCACATTATCTTACCTTGCTTGCAATTGATCATGTAAGGAAATATCTCAATAAAATCAACCCGTTTTGCATGTCACGTGTTCAACTTTGACTCTTGAGATATTTCAAGGACTCATTATCCATCCTTATAACAAACTCCTTATGCCATAAGTAGTGTTTCCAATGGACTAATACCCGTACAAGAGCATAGAGTTCCTTGTCATAGGTAGAGTAATTTAAGGCATCCCCTTCAATTTCTCACTAAAATAGGCTAAGTACTTATGTTCCTACATAAGAACATCACCAATACCAACCCTCGAAGCATCATACTCAATTTCAAACCCTGTCTTATTCTTCTCCCCAAATAAAGAGGACATCCTTCTTGATTAACCCAGTTAATGGAGTTGCCAAAGTGCTAAAGTTTTTAATAAACCACCGGCAGAAACTTACCAACCCATATACGGACTTTGGTAGCATCGGTGGGGGTTGACCAAGATCTAATGGCCTCAGTTTCTCATCATCAACTTCCACTCCAGCAACACCCACAACAAAGACGAGGAACACTACTTTATCTGCACCAAAAGAACACTTTTTGAAATTTGCAAATAGTCGCTCTTTTAATAGGATGTTGAATTCCTTCTTCAAATTATATACATGTTCCTATAGAGATCTACTATAAACTAGTATATCGTCGAAATAAGCAACGACACAACATTAATTAGTGGCTTCAAAACTTGGTTCATGAGTCTTATAAAGGTTCTTGGGAATTGGTTAGGCCAAAGGGTATAACTATCCATTATACATCCCGAACTTAGTTTTGAATATTTTCTTCCACTCATCTCCCGATCTCATGCGATCTGATGATATCCACTACGAAGATTAATTTTTGAGAAGATGTTTGATCCCAAAGTCCATCCATAGTGTCATCCAATAGGGGTATGGGATGTCGGTATTTGATAGTGATTTTATTGACTTCTCAACAATCCATACACATTCTCCAAGTACCATCCTTCCTAGGAACAAAAATGACAGGAATAGTACAAGGACTAAGGCTTTGTCTGATTAAGCCCTTTTCTAGTAGTTCTTCCACTTGATCTTGGAGCTCTTCATTGTTGCTCTATACGCAGGTCAGTTCAGAATTTAAGATCCCGGAATGAAGGCAATTTGGTGCTCAATACCTCTTAAGGATAGCAACCCATTTGACATCTGCTAAGGAAATAAAACCGCAGAGTCTAGCAAAACAAAAGAGATAATAGTAGGCATAGTGATAGTATCTTGGTTAGCATGTAGAAATAAACCAGTGTTGACAAGGCACACTAAGTTACACTCCTCATCAAATCCATTTAAATATTTATTAGGTATATCTAACATACATACCTTGGTATTCGTAGTCGTAACTAGCTGCTTATGCTCTCCACTTCCTTCACCTTCTTTAAGTACCTTAGTCCTCTCCCTAAGTTCTTTCATTAGTCGGTAATCCTCACTAACTTGATAAGGAGTCAATGGAGCAAGTACATGTTTTATTCCCTAAAAAGTGAAGGAGCATTTATTAGTCCTCCCTTGGTGAGTCATATCTCTATCAAACTGCCAAGTTCTCCCAAATAATAGATGACAAGCTATCATTGGCATTATATCAAACACAAGTTCATCCCTATACTTTAGGGACTTGCCTATTTTACGAACTTCATCTCACCACTGTCATTAAGTCATTGTAGTTTATACGAACTTGGATGTTTTTGCATAGACAGCTACAAATGGTTAACTAAAGATTGTCTTACTACATTAGTGAAACTCCCACCATCTATGATCATTTAGCATATTTGCTTTTGGACCTTACACCTAGTATGAAATAAGTTCTCTCTTTGGTTTAACTCTTCTTTAGTCATAACTCCCAATTAGATGCCTTACTACACATGACAAGTTTTATCTCTCGAGTAGGGATTTAGTTTTTTCCTCACTTATAGGACCTAAACATCTCATCAGAAAACCGCAAGTAGGCCCCGCAGACTCCTTATCCTTCTCTCTAACCGACTCTTTTTCTTCTTCACTCTCACTTCCTTCCCCATCATAGTTATCTTCGCTCTTAGTTTGGTATCCCTCTCGAAGGACTACGATCACCCTCCATCTAGGACACTCACTTGCTATGTATCCTCGACTTTGACACTTACAACATTGTATAGTAGAGGGTCTAGAGTAAGAGTTGTAGTAACATTACCTTATCGATATTTGTAGTCACCTTTGGGCTTGAAGTTGGATTTGGAGTCACCTTTGGCTTGCACTTCCTTACCTCCCACCTTAGAAGTGTTATGGAATGAGGATGATTTCCATTTCTCACTTTCGGTATTCCAAAATGTACAAATGTTCTTGCCTTTGTAACTTTTCTCTTCCTTTAAATCAATTTCAAGCTTATTGCATCATGGAAGGATTCATTCAATGTGTGATAGTACTTAAGCCTCGTAGGCTTTGAGATGTCATCCCACAGACCATTAGTAAAGAGTATCACTCTGTTGTATTGAGTCCTAAAGCTTTGCCTTCATTCTCAACTTTTCAAATTCTTCATGTCTTTTGGAACCTTGATTAGTGCATCCACCTTCTTAAGCATGTCCCCAAGATAATTGGGTAGAATATACTTTACTTTATTAGTTTTAGTAGTTTTGTACAAGTAGGTAACACATAATTTTTATTCATAGACCTCATCCTTACTTACGTTTCCCACCATGTCGAAATGTACCCTTCGAATGGGTGGTAGCATATTTGGTCTTCATTTCTTCAGTTAAATTGTTTATAAGGAAAATCCTCTCAATTCGGAGCTTCCAATAAATGAAGTCCTCCGGATCACTACCTCCCTTGAAAGTGGATACTGTAAGTTTTATGGTGTTGATACCTTGCCTGGTATCACCTCTTCCACCATTTGGTTCCTCCCATGCTCCCATAATATCTCCTCTACCTATGTTCCTATATCCTCCACATCCGTGACCATGTATGACCATGTCTTGGTTTCTTTCCCAGCCCCTAACTCCTCCTTGCCTACCTCCATAGTTGTGAGGAGCTTCATGTTGATCATCTTCGAGAAATTCTCCATACCCATACCCCTCATCCTGATATTAAAAGATGGGTTATTATAAAAGAGGTAATGTTGATATGTGAGTGGAGTATGGTAAAGTAGGGTAGTAGTCACTAGCAGATTAGGTAGTTGGGGTTCATACAAATATGTATGTGGTGTAATTTGATGTGGACCTTGTGGTGGAATTTGGGGTTGGTTGTATGGGTGCGGGGTCCACACTTTTATGAATTAAGTGAGCTTCGTGTGGATGTTGGTTGGTTGTCAAACTAGAGCTTTCCCCGGACGATATCTATTCATCTCCATTAGATGTTCCAAGACTATCGTAGTAGATGTCTCCATATCCTTACTCGACCCTCATCTTGAGCAATTTGAGAGGACTCTCCTCCACTTCTAATACCTTCCTCCAATCTTTCTTCAATATTTTCCATCCGTCCTTCCAACTGTACAAAGCCTGCAGTAAGCATTACTTCCATTTACGCCATTTACTTTGCTAGAGTCTCCAGCGTATATCTGGAGCTCTCCCTTTCTTAAATGGTTTCCAAATTTTTTGTGACATTGTAACCTGTAAGACTAGAAAACCTCATTAATATAAAAATCCTCACATTTACTCGTATGTATTACTCAAGCTTACCTCTTAGGCTTAGTCCCAAAATTGATAGCGAACCAGCTTTAAGCAAACAACTCAAGGTTTTCAATATTTGTGGGAGAATGGATCCTTGCAGACAAACAATGGTCTAAGAAAGACCATAATTGAATCACAAAGTTGCAATGAATTTGTAAACAAGAAAATCTAAAAACAAAAATAGACTCTTAAGAGTTAATTAACAAATAAGTAGGCTAATTACTAGTTGTAAACTAGTTTTCAAAATAAAGAAAATAATTGAACTTAATAAATGAACGAATGATCAAGAATTGGAAATGGATCAAGTTAAGGTGTTAGTAAAATGTTTGAACACTTTAGGGAGTTGTTTTTAATCACAACTGACCGCCCTTTACAGAGGCGGACCTCCGTCCAGGGGTACCCACGTTGTTATGACAATGTGCAAGCTTAGGAGAAACTCACTGCCGTCTAACAAAGGCAGATTTCCATCTATAAGGGCGGTACCACCGTCCTATGATCCATAAATGCCTTCAAAACCGGTGAACTATTGAGCAAAAAACCCTTGACCTCCATCTGAGGGCAGCCGGCTGTCAAGGAAGGCAGTGGAAAGTGGCGGTATAGGGCTAGCTGCCGTCCTAGATAGTTTGCTTGGGACATGCATGGGACAGTTTACTTTGATGTAATTCCTCTTCTACCCCTTGGTCTTTTATTTTTCCCCGAAAATATCCCACTCTAAAACAATTTACTCAGCCAATTACACACCTAACTTGGATCAAACACACCAACTTGATGATCTTCTATTTTCAAGTTATGACTCCCACCAAGAACACACAACAATAAACTTCAACCAAATAAACCCCGAATTTGGATGAAAATTTATTTCTAAGTTCTAATGACTTGAGAACATAAATATCAATGTTTTAACACTAAACTAACACTTCAAGTTCAGGATGACGAATCAAATGTAAGTGTTTTTCATCTTCTTGACATGAAGATTGAAGAACACTTGAATTATCCAAATTCTCCACCACCCTCAAACGAACTCAATCCAGTCTAAATTTTAACCATGTGCTCCCTTCGATAAGGGGAACAAACCCCACTACTCTTTTACGCCCAAAAGATGCCCGAAATTGCAACCCAATGAACCCTAGTTCTACACTTCAAACTCACTAAATGGCCTGTAACAACTCCAAACATCTATAAATAAATTGCAAATCCTCATCACATTATAGAAACCCAACGAACCATGATTGTACTTGAATTACGTACAGCATGGCTAGAATCTAAAAGAAGTATGATCCCCAAAAATCCATCCCCCGATGCACAGAACCTTGAAACATAATCCTCGAACCCTCTAGACAATCGTATTCCTAGACACCAATTTTTAATAGTCGTCCACAACTAACTATTCTAAGAGAAACCAATCACAGCAAAATGAAGCTCGAATACAATACACCACCTGTCTTCGACGAAGCGCTCCTACTACCAAGGCTAACATATCGATCTTGACCTTTTGTGATTCAAGTCTCAAATGAACACTGTAGAATCCTACTAGAGGACTAGTCCAAATTTTCCTATGCACAAAAACACTCTGGATTTAACATACTATGCTAACTCGTCCATGAGATGTTTAAACATTCGGCAACCCGATCTCACTCAATTATAAAGACCATTAGACCAACTTTATCCATTATAAAGTTATCTCGACTTAAAAAAGATGTTATCTTACTCAACCACTAAAGAATAACTCCCACGTGAACCCAGTTGGTCATGCAAAAGATGAAATTCCAAAATACGCCATATTAGAGCCATTTATATCACCTGCCACCAAGCTAATCCAACTAGGAGAAATATTGTCGGCCTAAACTGATGTTCAATGACTCTAACGCAGAAGCAATCCATAACCAACGGATAGCTGATGGCTCCCAGCCTAGTATAGCCCTGCTTTGATCTGAACCTACAAACTCGCAACAAGAGTGCCCAAACACCCAATAGATACTAACTACCGACCAAGGAACCAATCCTACCACAAAACATCAACGAACTGACTTGTTGTCACAAAGGCATAGTGTACAAATCCAACCACTCGTAAGGGACGTCTCTCCAAAATACACCAATTTGAAATATTATTTAGGAGAATCCCTTATCTATAACTTTCCCAGGATATAGCACCAACAAATAATACCACAATCGTTGAATGCAAAAACCAACTCCAGTCGCTGTAGATATTAGAATCGGTCGTACACGTCATGCTACTCCTGTGCTACACAACCATACTCGCATAATCACACCCAATGTACCCAGTTCAATACTCATTACAAAATTCCATTTAGGAACCAACCAATTTGAAATACAACGCGAACTTTACACCCCACCGAATTAAGGATAAATAGTTGTCACTAAATCACTATACCTCCATGTTGTTTAGCCCTAGAATCACATCTCTATTCTACTACTAAAAATAAAAAATCCATCTGCTAAGAACTCACACAGTCACAAATCTCACTGAAACTGAGTAGATATACCTTACAACTTATGGCTCCTCAAACAATAAAACCTAGAGAAAACTGACCCAACTCATGAAAATAACTAGGAACGAAATTGAGGTGCAACCCAAACTAAATAGATAAGAAAAACTCATGCTCATACGGGTGGACAGGTGGGTCGGTCAACACACCCAGTCCTACACAACATACAAAAACTAACACAACTATCAAACATCAATTCTAATGTCGCAGACGATTCTTAGCTATACCAAGTGTCAGGGAAAGTACCTTTCTAGATAAAAGCCTAAAGGTGATCCCTCGTATCTATTAAACCCATCCATGTAACTGAGGATATGGTAGGC
>JBDJHY010096124.1:0-13764 GCA_039654485.1 Withania somnifera
GACACATCCTTTTTGTTTAGTGCCAGTTATCAAGGCCTCGCCTCCCTATCAGTGCCAATAACTAGATCCCTTCCCTCACAGTGAAAACACTAGGGTCCTTGCCCCTATCAATGCACAAAACTAGGGCCTCACCCTCATGGTTCCAAATACTAGTGAATTAGTAAGATATAGGAGTCACATCACAAAATTGCAATAATAATACAACTAATAACGAAAATAGAAAGTAAACTAAGTTTAAGATCATCCAAAGGCCACAAGCTATGAAATCATCTCACCACACTCGTCTCGCAGCAACTAGAATAGTTCCTAAGGTCAGTTGCCTCCACACGGTGGGGCCGAGACCCGAGCATGTAACTCTTCACCCTCTACGCTGTCGCACGGGCTCCTAAAATCTAATAAGGATATCAATAAAAATACAATGAACTAACATCCCAGCCCACACTACTAGCCATATCACAAGAACAAATAATAACCTAGTCTACACTACATATACATAAACCAAACCTACCTAAGCACCGAAGAAAATCCCTGAAGTGTACAGACCATGGATCTTAAGCTCCAACACAACCGATATCACTATAAACTATACAATTATGAATCCAGGTATCAAAATAAGAAAATGAGACCCTTTTTGGAATTAGCAAAATGGGTGGAAAATTAGGCCCCACAACCTAAAAAATTAATTAAGTCTACTAGCGCGAAGCCCTCAGCTCAGAGGACTAGTGATCCAAATTGTAGCTTAAGGAGATAACTAATCGAAGGCTAAACAAGGTTTAAAGTAATGAAATTAAAATATTTTAGCTAACTAAGAAAAGAAGAAATAACAAGAAATACACAGAAAACCTAGCACCATGAACTCCCATGATCACACACACAATACCACGCACCTTCCCTCGGCTTGAAACCAACCCAGCTCACACCCTCTAGAAAAGGCAGGAAAATTAGAGGAAAAATTCTTGAAATTAAGGGGTTCTATCCTTATTTATAGACTGCAAGGCCGCTAGGGTGCCCTTTTGGCCTCTGGGGTGACCCTACCAAGGTAGCCCCTTAGGCACAAGGGAAAACTCAATAGGGGGGAAAAGAGCCCTCGGGTGCGGTCTTTGACCTGCAACAACTCTATACAAACTAGAAAAACTCTAAGGGGCCTAAAACGAGCATCCCGAGTCCAATTCCAAAAAACCAAAAGTGCATTTTGTGTAGAAAATACACCACGGACTTAATAGAATCAATGGAATGACCAACCGAAGCCATATAAGTATAAAGGACCCCAAACTCAAAAGGATCAAAAGGATCCAAATTAAGGACTTTCCTCAAACGTACTCAAAACGAGCCCGGACAACCCATTAAGTGAACCAATGACTCAACTAACCCAATGTTTATATTTTAAAGCTAATTGAATTATATGAGTCCTGATCCAATGCCCCAATCATACAAATACCACCTAGGCTCCAAAATGAGCTTCACTTAGGTTGAATTTCAACAAAACAACTGAAACACAAAATGAAAAGCCCAGCACACGTAGTTAAATTCCACCTTGACCAAAGTAGGTATTCCGGAGCTAACAGAATTGTTGGAATTCTGTTCTAAGAGAACTTACTACAATTTCACTCTCAAGATCCACTATTTTAAAACTGAAACTTCAAAATAGGAAAGCTGAGATAACGGGGAAACAAGTTGCGAAGGCACCAAGTTAGAAGTCCCAACAAGTCATAAATGACTTGCCGCAATTACCAAGCAGCTCTATGAATGGAAAAAGATGGAAAACATGGAAATGACAGAAGGGGTCATTATATTACCCCATACAGTTTCATTAAATCAAATCAGACAATTTTTTATGATAAGTTAAGGAAAAAGGAAACTATATGAAGACCATGATCCGTTCAATTATTATACTAGCAATAATAGTCAGATGACCCTTCCAATTGAGTCAACTGATCATAAAACCACTAGTAATGTATGTCTATATTAAAAAGACAAAAGAATCATCAATAAGTTCCCTGACTCATGTTTGACTATGGAAAAGTTGGTCATAAATTTTTTAACTATAGATTTCATTCATTTTCTTCTAATAATTGGGTTTAAAGACCAAATGATGTGGTCCATTCTAACCCAAAAATACTTTGATACACAGAAAAAGGTAAATGTTATCTTGATTGTAGGTGTTTAAACTCTAAATAGAAAATGAATCATTTTCAAAGTTTTTATTAATAATGGTGAAATAATTATATCTAGATATAAATCAAATGGAACTGACATAAGTGTTGGTTTATCTTGAAAATTCTCACTACTTGGAGATAGAAATAAAAATGTCGATGTACTTGATTCCACTCATATTGTAATTTGATTCAAACTGTACGGTCAAGAAATGCATAATTCTAGAAATGAAATCAGTTTTTCCTTGAAGGATATACGACCCCTTAAAGTTTACATCCACTTCTGAAGATTGTTGGAAAGGGCCTCTCTAAAATTTCTCAAAGATATTTTTTCCCTTCTATAATTCTTTAACTAGCCTACTAGTTGGGGGAAAAGATCTTTTTTAAAAGTAGTTAGTATGAGACCTTATTGACAATCCAGGTCCAAAATCTACCATTTCGAAGATTTGAAGTTCTAAGGTAGAACATCTAAAATTATTTTGTACCTATCAATTATCAATAATTTTCTTTCTAAAAAACTACATTTTCACTTCCACACACATGTCAATGATCCTTTAGATCTCTCATCATAATTCGACCAATATAGAAAAGAAGTCTGACTAATATTCTCAAGAGTCAACTAGACATAAAGCACAAATTATGACGAGGATAAAAATGCACTAGTGGAACCTGAAAATTCATAAATGAAACTTCTTAATCAAGGATGTGTAACTCTAAATATAATTATATTTTGATGAACCACTGTTTAAATAAGTTGATATTCTTGTGCTAACCTTAAATCATTCTAGATGCAATCCTATGTAGCTATCTAGCATTATTTTTTCACATGATAAATCATTGTGTTACATAAAGAGAATCTTTTGAAATTATTGCAAATCCATTTTCTAAGTTACACTTATTCTATTACCATATCTCTATTATTTATCATTGTTCTGTTATATTAATTAATTGCTCCAATGGTTTTTACGATTGTCAAATTTCATCATTTCTACCTTTTTTATGACAATCTAAATGCCTTTAATATTGGATATTTAATTATTGACTCATTTAACATTTTAATGGTTATATATTTCTTTTACCGTTATGTAACCCCTTTCTCCACCACAAATTGTAATGACTCCCGTCGCTCTCTATGTTTCACATATTTTTACTTCAATATTCATATTAGACTCCTGTTCTTCATCTTATTCCTCACCAGTCGACTTCCTCTCTTTCAAAACACTAACCAAATCTCAGAAATCTTCTGCAGTCTCCACTTAGGAAAATTTTTGAAACATGGCAAAGGTAAATGTTTCCTCCTTTGTTCTTGTAGATTCTAACCTCTCTACCGACACTATGTGTCTTTTCATTCCTATGCTTCCAAACCTTTCATCAAGTATCTGACACTATTGAAGCTCTAATAACATTAAATGTGCTGATTTTCTTAAATTTTTGATGGATAAAAACATCATGCATAGTTGAACGATTGATATAAATCATCATTCCTTCCTTTACTGCAACATCCAGGAGTTCGTTGACTTTCAAGGATATGTGAACTTCTTCATCTATTATCCTTATGTAGTATACGAGCCTCTTGTTGGTTGCTTTATGAAAAATTGTGTTCTTCTAAGACTTATGAATTTTAAACACTAGTTCTAGGAAAGCATAATTCTTAAATGTAAATTGTTTGAACACATCTTTCATATTTCTTGTTTTGGATTTACATTAAATTTCAAAGGTGGTTGGACATTGACTTTGATATATCTCCTAATCAAGAAAACAATTTTCTCTCTATCTAAATTATTGATTTTACCTCCCTCAATAGGTGAAAAAGACCTCTTTTTTGAAAATTGTGTTTGGACCACATTATCGCAACAATATTACTTCCTCGTGTTGGATCCATCTCTATTTTGTCTCCATAGGAAACTCTTTGTACCTTATTCCTTACTTCAATAAGATGTTTAAACTCACATTCCTTATCCTGGATAACATTATAGAATGTGCTTCTGATCCCTAAAATGCACCTTATATCATGTTTGTAACTCGAATTCATGAATTCCATAACACAAATCTTGTTGATTTCCCTACCCAGGTGGTAAATAAATATTACAATAAACGTTATTCTACAAGCATATGGTATATTCTTTTAAATATTCCTAGGGATTTCAAAGGAGTTACTGATGCCCCTATTATAAAAAAGCTTTTATCTACTTTTTCTCCATCGAGTATTCCTTCTCCTTTATCTGCTCATATCCTACCTTTTATGGAATTGACGCCTATTCTATATAATTTTATTGTGCTATATATATATTGGTATTCTCTTGAAGAAATATTGATCCTTTCAAAGACAGTCTCATGTCCACCTAGTTTCACATTGAGATGTCAAGGATGCAACCTAGAAAATCAACAATAATGTTTCCAAATCTGCCTCAAAATAGATCTCGTGATCATAAGGGCTATAAATGTGGCTTAAAATATATTTACAATGGATATCAAGTGATGGACGTTTTTTAGACCAAGTTCAATGTACTTAAAGAAGCAACCATCACTACCATCTTCTATCTTGGTCGTAAATAATAACAAACTCATAGGGGTCCTGCCCCTTATGCTCCAAAGAACCTGATAGAGGCAATCCATAGGAAATAGTCCAACATGTTCCGCACCTTAAATGTAGGTATAGTAGGAGAAAGCACTGATACAGGGGTAGTGACAGTAGTCTAAAATGATACAGCTTGTGGTATTGGCAGCGGTGGTGTTGGAGCTGTATAAGATGGGGGAGGCAATACACCCTATGTCGCTCCCTGAGTAGATGACTGCGGCCTATCTTCCACTGTACCATCTAACATCTAGATCATCTGGCATAATAAGTCTCTCAACATGGAAACTGGTGGTTGAACAAGCTGTGACGGTGGCATGGGGGGAGGGGGGGTTATTGCTGTGAAATAGCTGGGGTAATAATGGCCGGCGAAGCATCCTCTTCTACCTATCCTGGCAGATTAAGGGATGGTCCCGATCTATTGAAGATCCTCTAGTACGGACCATCTTTGAAGGATTGAAGCCAAGGTAAGTGTTAGAAGAGTATGAATAACAACGCATAATAGGATTCAACAGAGGAGATTGTTTCTTAATGTACCTCGTAGCCTCCCAAATATCGGATGTGGATGTCTACGCACCTATCCTTAGGACTTAACTAGGTACATTCTCTAATTCCAAAGAGACTGGTGAACCTAGGCTCTGATACAACTCTTTCATGACAAAAAATTCTAGTCATGATGGCGTCTACAACCCTCCTGTAGAAACACCCAACCCTACACCCCGGAGCTAGGCGTGATGGGCAATAATCTCTATAAAAATTAAACAAAATTGAAAAAGGCATACATAATACCTAAAGGCATGGAAACAAGAAGGAATACATACATAGACCAAATTCCAAAAACCTGGTGCCGATGGCATATAGAGCTACTGTATAGAATATCCGAAAGATAGAAAATACAAAGTAAATCTTACAAAAGATAATAAAGCACAGGCCCTGCTGTAGACAAAATAAAGAAAGTCAAGCTCAAGGAAACCACGGTCAACTAGGACATCAAAGCTCACAGTAATCTTTGAAATCAGTTGAATATACTCCACACGATTACGACATCTCTGATAACTTTTGTCGGTATCTACACCAATAAAAAGGTACATAAGTGTAGCATGAGTACCAAACAAGTTTCCCAGTAGGCATAATCGACCTACTAGGATAAAATAAAATGCGAGTAATAAAAGTGAGGAAGTAAAAGAGGTCAGTAATAGTATATAAATGGTATGAACAGATAGGTAGAAATGTAAGATACCGGCAGTGTAAGTACAAATCTACAGAAACTAAACATGGTGAACATAGAACACATCTGAAAAGCACTTGAAAACCTGAATATGTGGTAAAGCAACATGTATGTGCTCCATCTCAGCCAAACTCTACTAATCATAATATTGTATATGCATATACCACGGATAAAGATCGAATAGTAAGATACAGCTAAATAACGAATAAAAAGTAAACCCACAAACCTTACCTACATTCCATAGCAGTGATAAGTACAAACAACATAGAAAAACCCATCATGACTCTCCCTTATACCTGATGGGCACACACCATACAAAAGAAATGAACAAAGGTGCAGTAAAGTTAAGTGGAGCAGCATAATAAATTCAAATTACTAGGGCCATCGCCCCTTATCACTTCCAGAAACCAGGGACTCACCCTAAATGTACATATCTCGAACACCCCGCCTCCATGCATCAGTGCAAGTTATGAAGGCCTTGCCCATCTATAAGTTCCAATAACCATATCGTCGCCCTTAAAGTGTAAAAAATAGGCCTCACCCCCTATCAGTGCACGTAACCGGGGCCTCACCACCACTATGTCATAACCAGCAAATCAGTAAGATATAGCAGTCGCAACACAAAATTGCAACATTAATACAACTAATATTAACAAGCAAAGTAAACAGAGTCTAGGATCAGCCAAAGGGCTCCACCTAAGAAGTCATCTCACCACACTCATTGTGCAATAATAGGAATGGTTTCCAAGGTCAGTGGCCTCCAAACGGTGGGGCCAGGACCCAGGCATACAACCCTTGACCCTCTACACCCTTGCACGGGCCCCCTAAATCCAACAAGGATAGCAATAAAAATACTATGATAAACCTAACATCCCAGACCACACTACTAGCCATATCATAAGAAAAAATAATAATCAAGTCTACAATGCATATAATAAATAAACAAAGCCTACCTGTACCATGTATCTTAAGCTCCAACACAACCGATATTACTAGAAACTATACAATTATGAATCCAGGGATCAAATTTTAAAAAATTAGACCCTTATTAGAATTAGAAACCCAGGTCGAAAAGCAAGACCCACAACCTAAGAAATTAAACTATGTATACTAACGCGAAACCCTCAGATCGGGGAACTAGTGTCCAACTTTTAGCATAAGGAGATAATGAATCAAAGGCTAAAATGAGGTTTAAAGTAATTAAATTAAAACATTTTACTTAACTAAATAAAAGAATTAATAATAATAAATGCCCAAAAAACCTAGCACTAAGAACTCCTATGATCACACACAACACCCCGCACCTCCCTTCGGCTTGAAACCCTAAGAACTCAGCTCACAAACTTAAGACAAGGCAGGAAAATTAGAGGAAAAATATTGGAAATAAAGGGGTTCAACCCTATTTATAGACTGTAGGGGCGCTGGGGTCCCTTGTGCATAGGGGAAACCTCACTAGGGTGACTTTCTAGGCACAGGGGATACCTTTCCAAGGCAGCCAAGGGCCCGTAGGTGCGGTCTGTGACCTGCAACAACTCTATGCAAACTACAAAAACTATGAGGGGCCTAAAATGAGCATCCCATGTCTAATTCTAACAAACCAAAAGTACACTTTGTGTTGAAAACACACACGGACTCAACAAAATCAATATAATGACCTACTAAAGTCGTTAAAGCAAAATAGACACCAAAATCAAAGGATTAAATGAAGCTAAATTAAGGACTTTCTTCAAACCTACTCAAAATGAGCCCGGACAACTCGATAAGAGAACCAATAACTCAACTAACCCAAAGTTTACATTTCTATATAATGGAATTGTTGGAATCCCGATCTAATTCCCCGATCATCCAAATACAGCCAGGCTCCAAAATGAGCTTCGATTGAGCTAAATTTCCACAAAACAAAAGCCCAGGGAATGAAATTAAGGCCCACCTAGACAAAAGTAGGCATTTTGGAGCAAACAGAACTGTTGGAATTCTCTTTTGAGAGAATTTACTATAATTTCACTCTCAAATTCCACTAATTCAAAACTAAAACTTCAAAAAGAAAAAATTGAGACAATCGAAAAATGAGTCACTAAGCACCGAGCTAGAAGTCCCAGCAAGTCATAAATGACTTGAGAAAATTACCAGACAGCTCTAAGCAAAAAAAAGGATGGAAAACACATAAATAACCGAAAGGGTCATTATATTTCCCTAGGAACAGTTTCATTAAATCAAACCAATCATATTTTTTATGATAAGTTAAGGAAAAAGGAACTCTATGTTGACCATGATCCGTTCAATTGTTATTCTAGCAATAATAGTTAGATGACCCTGATAATTGAGTCAATTTATCATAAAACCACTAGTAATGTATGTCTAAATCAAACAGACAAAATGATCATCAATGAATTCCCTCACTCATGCTTTTATTGTGGAAAAATTGGTCATAAACTTTTTAACTGTAGATTTCATTCATTTCCTTCCAAAAATTCAGTTTGAAGACTAAATGATAATGTTCATTCTGACCCAAAAATACCTGGATACCTGAAAAAGAGGTAAATGGTATCTTGATTGTAGGTGTTTAAACTTCTGTAGAAAATTAATCATTTTCAAATCTTTTTTTAAATGGTAAAATGATTTGATCTACAGATAAATTAAATGGAATTGACATAAGTGTTGGGTTATCTTGAAAATTCTCACTAGCTGGAGACAGAAATAAAAATGTCTATGTACTATATTCCACTCATATTTTTGTTTGGTTTAAATTGTATGGTCAAGAAATGTATAATTCTAGTAATGATATCAGTTTTTCCTTGAAGGATACATGAGCCCTTAGAGTTTGCATCCACTTTTGAAGATTGTTGGAAAGGGCCTCTCTAAAATTTCTACAAGATATTGTCTCCCTTCTATAAGTCTTTAACCAGGATACTAGTTGGGGGAAGAGAAAGGAGACCAGAAGGATAAAGGACACTACATTATCTTTCTTAAAAATAGTTGGTACGAGACCTTCTTGACAATCAAGATTCAATATCTACCAGTTTCAAGATTTTAATTTCAAAGGACATCAAAAATTATTTTGTACCATCAATTATTAATAATTTACTGTCTAAAAACCTTCATTTTCACTTCCATACACACGTGTCAATGATCCTTTAGATCTCTCATCATAAGTCAATCAATGTAGGAAAAAGGTCTGACTAATACTGTCAAGAGTCAACTGGACATAAAACTCAATTTGTAATGAGGATAAAATGCACTACTGGATCATGAAAATCTTAAAGGAATTCTCAATCAAGGATTTGTAACTCTAAATCTAATTATATTTTAACGAGCCATTATTTAAATATGTTGATATTCTTGTGCTATCTTTTCATCATTGTAGATGCAAGCTTATGTAGCTATCGAACATTATTTATTCATACGATAAATCAATGTGTTACATTAAGATAATCTCTTGAAATTATTTCAAATCCATTTTCTAAGTTACACTATTCTGGTACTATATCTCCATTATTTATCTTTGTTCTATTATGTTAATTAATTGCTCCCACGTTTTTTCCTATTGTCAAATTTCATCATTTCTACCTTTTTTGTGACGATCTATGTGTATTTCATCTTAGGTATTTTATTATTGACTCAATAAACATTTTAATTTTATATATTTCTTTTACCGTTATGCAACCCTCGATTATAATGAATCCCTTTGCTCTCTGTGTTTCACACCTTTTTACTTTTTAATAGTTATATTAGGAACCTATCTTCATCTTATTCCTCACACGTCCCCTTCCTCTCCTTAAAAAAAAAAAAACTAAATCTCAGAAATCTTCTCCAGTTCCCACTCAGGAAAATTCATGAAATATGGCAAAGGGAAATGTTTCCTCTCTTGTTCATGTTGATTCTGATCTCTCTATCCAGTTTATATGTCTTGCCATTCCTCTACTTACAAACCTTACATCAAGCATCTGACACTGGTGAAGCTCTTAAAACTTTAAACACGATGATCTTATTAAATTCTTGATGGATAAAAACCTCTTGAATAGTTGAATGATTGATATAGATCATCACTCATTTTTTCACTATAACATTTAAGAGTTCGTTGACTTCCAAGAATGGTGACCTTCTTCGTCTATTATCCTCATGTGGTGTACGGTCCTCTTGTATGTTGCTTTATGGAAATTTGTGTTCTTCTAAAAATACAAAATTTTAAGTACCAGTTCTAGGAAAGCATAATTCTTTAATGTAAATTGTTCGAACACATCTTTCATATTTCTTTTGTTGGGTTCACATTAAATTGTAAAGGTGGTTTTACACTGACTTTGATATATCTCCAAAACAAGAAAAGAATTTTCTCTTGATGGAAAATATTTATTTTACACCCTCAATAGGTCCAAAAGACCTCTTTTTTGAAAATTGTCTTCTGGCCCACATTATCACCACAATCTTACTTCCTCGTGTTGGATCTATCTCTATTTTTTATCCACACGAAACACTTTGTACCTTATTCCCTACTTCAATAAGACATTTTAAGCTCCCATTCCTCATCCTAAATAACATTATAGAATGTGCTTCCGATTCCTCTAATGTACCTTATGTCATGTCTTTAACTTTAATTCATGAAGTCCATAACATAAATCTTATTGATTTCCCTCCCCCTGGTGGTAAATAAATATTACAACACATGTTATTTTACAAGCATCTGGTATATTCTTTTAAATAATCCTTGGGTTTTCAAAGGAGATACTGATGCCCCTATTATAACAAAGCTTTTATCATTTATTTCTCCATCGACTACTCCTTCTCCTTTATCTGCTCATATCCTACCTTTTATTGAATTGACTCATATTCTATATAATTTGATTTTTCAATATATATAGTTTTCTTCTCTTGAAGAAATATTGATCCTTTAAAGGATACCCTCATATCCACCTTGGAAATCAACAGTGATGTTTCCAAATCTACCTCTAAATAGATCTCGTGATCAAAGAGTCTATCAAAGTGTCATAAATTATATTTACAAGGATATCAAGTAATGGAAGTTTTTTAGACTAAGTTCAATGTACTGAAAGAAGCAACTATCACTACTATCTTTTATCTTTGTCGCAAACATTGCTAATGTTTATTGCGCTTGTTCCAATGTATTGTAATTCTGATTGTATGAATAATCACCCTGTTAAATAAACATATTAAAAATTTCCTTATGATTAATGTTACTTTTGTGTTGAATAATTCATGCATAGTTATTATTTAAAATTTTCCAAAAGAAAAGATTTTCTTATCAATTTTAGGATAGGTATTAAGACAGGAGGAGCATACGAAAACTTGCTCTTTGTCAATTCTTCTTTTGTATCCTTCTCATTATCTCTATGTTTTGTGAGACATGTAGTTCTAACTAGATCACTAAGTCGCTAAACGACATACTCATGAAAATCCTATTCTAGGGATTACTATTTTTACCGGTGGTCTTGTACAAATTAGTATTCTACTATCGTTATAAGTTATGTTCTATCTATGCTATTATTACTTCTTCTTTTTTTTATAAATATAAAGGGGGCTAATAATATACTATACTTCACCTTGGGGAACTACACTAATACCTGAAGAGAAGAGTGAATAAAGTAAAGGGGTGCACTGAAGAATTATTTATATCAGCTAGAAGAGTATTAAGGTAAGTTAACTACTGTATATAATTATTTTCATCCACCAATAAAGGGGATATTTTTAGTGTTCTAATTTAAATGTATGACGAAAATGCAGAATTACTTCAGAAGTCATCAAGCATGCACCAAGAGAGGTTGTAGCTTTTAATAGGCATGTATCAAAAGTAAGACATCTTACCTTGGAATCTTCTACTTATTAATATTACACAAAGAACAAAAGTTTCTTAAAGATGTTTAATACAGCTTCTAAAATAAAAGAACAAAAGTTTCTTAAAGATGTTTAATACAGCTTCTAAAATAAAAGAGAAATAACTCAATCATTTTTACAGAAAAGAGAAGAATCAAATGACTACACAAAGAACTAATCAAATAAAGGGTTCACACTTTTTGGAAACTAGAACGTACTTGGAAAAAGATATTTTCACACTTGTTCAATAATAAAAAAGGATTTTGTATTAAAGATGTTATGTCAGAGTTTTTTGAAAAGTCTTAAAACTATAAATAGAACTGGAAAAGGAAATTTCTCCTTGAAGAAAAGAATAATCATTGAAGTTGCATCTTCTTTATTCTTGGAAATAGTCTACAATCTTGATTGTTTTTAAGGATCAAATCCCTTGTGTTGTTTTACTTCTTCAATGAAAATTTTCCTCAAACTCTTTAACTACTAGCCTTAAAATAAGATCACTATGCTCTTTAATTCCTTTACCACTGATGTTCTTTGATCTAATTTTAACAAACATTATTTAGTGTATTATAGTGTAAACAAAAAAGAAAGGAAAGAAAAATATTTGTGAGATATAACAATAAAACAATCGAGTGAATATAAAAGAGAGTGTGGACTGAGTTTTGTTTAAAACTCAACAAATTTTTAGTACCCAAAATTCTTTAAGCACAGTGGAAGTCTTTTGTAACCCAAGGGGACAACATTAAGGCTCACATTGAGCCCCAACCAGTATAAAAATATTTGGTGTCAATTTCCCTTTCAACACTTTAGTTAAAATTTTCTTTATCAAATCTGTGTCACAGTCAACTTGTTCATGTGACAGTCAACTAAGGGAAAACATTTGCAATCCATCCCCCTGTAATGACCCTCATGGTCATTTATGATAAATACGCGACTTCTTGCATCTTAAAGAGTTTCAACAGTTGCCCCAAGTCATTTATGACTTATTGGGACTAACAGTTCGGATCCCTAGCAACTCGGTTGAGAAATATCTTAAATTCCCTATTTTAGAGCCTAAAGTTAAGTATTCGTTTTCCAAAGTAAACTTTGCTTCAAGAAGACCTCAGAATTAAATTTTGACAGTTTCGTTAGCCCCGAAAAGCCAAAGAAAGTCACGTTTGACCTTAATTTTGTATTTTGGATGTTTCGCTTGCAAGTTATGCGAATTTATGGAAATTGTTTATGTTTTAGCCTAAAAGTGGAGTTTGTGTGAAAACTCAATGTTTGATATGTCGGATTGGAATTCTGTTGTTTCCTAAAGGTCTAGAATGATGAATTCAGGCTAGGAGAGGTGTTGGTTTAATTTTCGTGCTTGTCGTTGTGAATTCGAGGCGTTGGTGGAGAAATGAGCCTTTAATCCCTATTGGATTGAGGGGTAATCTGGAGTAAATGAACTCCATTTCTATTTTTTTCAATTCCATTGAGTCCAAAATATGTTTTCCACTCAAAAAACATATAAGTTTTATCAAATTTGGAGTCCGTTTCAGTTCTGAAACTCAGTTGGAAAATCTGCAGCAAAGTTGCAGTTTTAAGCCTATATTGGCATTGCCTTTCTCGGTTGCTATCCCGGCACTCCGGCTGCTAGGCAGCCAGGCACCCCAGCCTGGCACTCGGGGATACCAGACCGGCACCCTGTGTCACAACCCGATTTCTCGAATCATGATGGCACCTACTATATCACCAGTAGGAGAACCAAACCCCGTAGTCCGTAGCAAAAGTGGAGGACTACTATAATTAATGCGGAAGAATATAGAATGAAATAGTAAAGATAATAAAGAAATACGAATTACACCATAGACCTGCTGTCAATGTCAAACGAACCTTTATGTAAAAATTAACAAGGAATGGAAAATATACAATATCCAAATGTCTCTGAAATACAATGGAGATAATCAAAATATAAAGTGGAAGAGAAACAGGATCGAGCTGCACACCAAGCTCATCCT
>JBDJHY010096234.1:0-13762 GCA_039654485.1 Withania somnifera
TCACAACCCTCTCAATCATGTCTTATGAAAAGTGACACCATAACAATTTTACTGCTAATCTTGACAACCTCGCTATTCACTCTGAATATGAAGGTCTGAAGAAGTTGTCCTAGATAATAGTTATTCACTCTTAATATGAAGGTCCCTGAACAAGTTCTAGGTAATGGTTCTAAAATACCTATCTATCATATTGGTTCATCTTCTTTACCTATTCCAGGGGCTTTCTTTATTATATATGACTTTGTTTTATCCTTATTAATAAGAAGAATTTACTTTCTGCTAGTTCCTTTGTTAAGGCTAACACTCCTAGCATCTTTCTTGGCTATAATTGCACACACGAACTCTATAAGTGTTATAATCATGCCTATAATAAATTTTTTGTCTCACTTCATGTGTTATTTAAGGAATAAGTGTTCCTTTTTCATGAAATGGATAGTGTGTATATTGCATCTACTGAGCTTATCACAAATGTATGACTTGTTGTAACATATGTATTAAATAATATCGCTACATCAATCACCAATCAGCCAAGAACCCACCTCGACTAACTTTCCGTCCTCTCTGCATTACTCCCCCACTCCGCCTTTGTCGCTGGAAGCTTCTCGTGTTTTATGTGGTATTGGCTCACATAGTATACAAGTTCAAGGCCCGGGGATTTGGATTGATGGTGATGTTCTTGGATATCTAGGTAACTCTAATTCTAATAATGATACTTCATTGGTTTTGTCACACCCATTTTAAATCATCAAATGGTTACACGAGTGAAATGGGAAACCTTAGGCGCAACCACATCCAGTCCTTATATTTCTCCTCTATCCTTTCTATTGATTCTGCATGTTATACTCAGTCTATTATGTTATAGAATGAAGATATGCCATACCTGTGAAATATAATGCACTAATTGCAATAGGTACGAAAGTAGGTTCTGCTTGATCAAAGTTCAATGTAATTGGTTGTAAATGATACAAGACAAATAAAAAACCAAATGGAACTATTAGATAGCATAATACCAGATTTGTTGCCAAGGGCTTCCATCAACATCTTGTAATTGACTTTGCTGATACTTTCAATCTTGTTTTCAAGCCTAAAACTACTCAACTACTGTTTTCGATTAGTATGTAACACGTGTATTGTTAATCAACTTGATATCTCAAATGTGTTCTCGCTTAATAAGTTAAAAAAGGACGTTTACGTGGTTCAACCACCAGGTTTTGTTGACCCTAATCATCCTAATACATATGCAATCTAGAAAAGTATATTGATGGCCTTAAGCAGGCTTCTCGAGTGTGGAATAAATGTTTGACTGATCCCTTGTATGAGGTTAGTTTCCAAGGCTCCAAAACAAACACCTTACTCCTCATTAGAAGCAAAAACAGTGAAAAACTATTTTGTTTGATCTATTTTGATGACATATAGTCTTGGGCATGTTTATGCAACTAGTTGCTTCATTGCTTCAACTGTTGGAAATTCATTACTCGTTGCGCAACTTGGACAAACTTAATTACTTTATAGGTAGTGAAGCTACATGGATGTCTAATGGGTTGTTGGTACATCAGTATAAATATACACATGATATTTTGGACGAGTTATATATTAACTTGCAGTGATATTTCTGCTCCCATGTGCCCGAGTAATAAGTTGCATACAATTGAAAAAACTCAATTCTTTGATGATAATCCTTATTGAAGTATTGTTGGGGGCTTACAATAACTCAATTTTACCTATACCTTATATTTCCTTCTCAGTTAAAGTCTCTTAGTTCATGTTATAAAGTTAATGCGCCCTACCACTTCAATGGAACAGATCTGAGCTACCAATTTCTTTTACTTACTAAACAGAAAATAAAGTAGTAAGTAAATGATACGATATTTGTACGTGGAAATCCCTAGCTCACAAAGGGTAAAAAACCACGAGTTGCACCCTTGCAAGATTTAACTCAAACTTCACTAACAATGTGAGCCTCAACAAAATTCAGGATACAACTCCTACTACCCCTAGTCTCTTTCCCCTATAATCACTTGACTATAGGTTATATTCATATTACAAGACTCTTGAAATCCTAGAAACTAACTCCAATTTCTAAACGTTCAAATATCATCCATGAATATTGAACCCCACTTCAATTGCCCCCAACCTGAAGTTTACTCAACTCAGTTTGTTCCTAAACATCAAATCTAGGAAACCAATAAGTTAAAACTCAATTGAACACCTAATACAAAGTATCTAGACTAAGAATAGAAAAGTGATTGATGAAGAAATAGGTTCTTCAATCTGGTACTTTTGTATTTGTTTCACTTCGGTAGCTGGATAAAACTTTCTCAAATAAAAATCTTATTCATTTGCTCATGCTCTGTCTCTTTCTCTTAGTATAAGAGCATGAGAATTTATTATGGAAGTCCATGTATATTTGTATCTCTACTTGATACTCTCATGCAAGTAGAGTTCTAAATACACATGAATTTCCTAACTTCATGGAATTCTCACTCTATGGAAATCTTTTTGGATGCATACACTCTTTTCTTATCTTTATCTTGCCTTTTGAATGTTATCTCTTGTAGACCCGAAAACTCTTCAAGCTTGTTGTTTTATGCAGACTTCTATATCTACAATAACTCCCCTCCTTCTTGGACTTCCTTGGTATATCTAGTTATAAACTCTTTATCACATACAAATTCCCACCAGCTTCATGTTTTGTGCATACTTTGAGATCTTTCCTGTCTAGGATTCCTACGTAGGTAGGAATCCACCTAAAGGAACAAGTAGTAATGACCTATTTCATATATATGGTTAATAATTTCAAATCTATCTTACTCCAACAGGGATCTTCGATCTTAACTTCTCATTCTACTAAGAATTCTTGCTTGACTAGGACTCCTCTATTTCTTAATACTTGAGACTCCAAAGGAAATCTTGGATCTTAGCTTCTCAGTTTACTAAGAATTCTAGCTTGACTAGGATTCCTCTCTTTCTTGGGTACTTGAGTATGTGTAATTGCGAAATCCTTTCTTGGATATGCTTTGTCAAAAGAAGGACTCACAATATGTTTGGATTCTTCCTTGTATTTATCTTGTCAATGGTCTTTATCTCATTCGACTCCATATCTCTCTAAGACTTTTGCAAATTGATTTTACTGTTTTCTTTATTGTGCTAGATGAATATTAGTGTAGGTTCGACTTACCTGTAAAGGATCACATTAAGGAAAACAGTTTTCTTGGACTTAGTTGTAATGGATCACATTATTAATGAAGCATGTTCCATACATTTCTCAAATCATCAAAACTTTATCAAGTTTAGAAAATTCCCCTTTTTTTATGATGGTAAACTCCTGATCTTTGTATGTTGTGTTTAACCTAAATAAAACAACTAGATACCAACTATTTATAAAGACCACATTAGTCATTAGAGAACCAAAAGAAACACATTAAAGAATCAGGTTAGAACAATAGGTTATAACCATTACACCGCATTCACTTCCTCTTTTTGGCATCATAAAACAGTTATAGAAAAATCATAGCAAGTGAAAGCAAGTTAAATACTTATGTACGTTGGGGCTACCACCTATACAAACACTTAAAAGACAATAAGCTCAATTAGATATATTACGGTATTTGTAAAGGTAAGAAAATAACTAAAACCAAGGCGAATGAATCAAACACTTTCATTAATCAAAGCAATGTACACCACCAAATAAAATTTACTATTAAAAAAAAACAAAGTAATAAGGATTCAAATAAGATACAAGAAGTTTCAGAATAGGCAAATCAAAGAGGTCTTGATAGGCCTCGTTTAGCATTCTCGCTATGGATCTAAGGTTCAAACCCATGCTTGAAGGATCAGTACCAAATGGAGATCTTAAAGACACCTTCAAGAATATACATGTATCTATGCAACCAATACCAAGTTTGGAAGATTGCATGGAGGTTTTGATAGTTGGAATAACACAAAAGAGCACTAAAGTGCACTCTTTGCGATGGAACACATATTGGACATGCGCATTGCATAATTGAAACAATGGGCATATTTTGCACTCCAAGAAATGAGATACTTGAATTCCTGGTGATTGAAATGCACAACATGTGATTCACATGTTATATCCATGAGGCTAATTGTACTTTTTGCGATGCCAACTGTTTTGGCGCTTAAAGCTTTGTAATAACCCCTAGTATAAATACTAATCCCACTTGAATCTAAAGGAATTTTTATGAGTTGTAAGAGCTTAGCTGAGGTAGTGCTAGTGATTAGCATAGATTGAAGCTATATTAGAGTAATGGTAACTTGTAGTTGATCATTTAGGTATGGACTTCATCTATTTTATCTTATAGCTTTTTTATTAAATTCAAGTCTTATAATCTCCCATTTGTGGAATAAAGTGTGTGGTTACATGTTGATTTGATCTGTATTCATCTAGATTCATTGAAGTTGAGTATAGTTTGAAGGTAACCAATCCTTCAAATCTAACTAGTTTACTTGTTTCTCCTTGAATTCACAAATCTTTTGTTATATTAATTTCCGCATCAAGACATTGATTAGATTTCCCAAATTAAGGTTGTATCATCTTGGTATTAGAGCGTAGGGAAGAATTTATTTCCACAAATTCAATCTGAAACTCATAAATCAGAAGATCTCACAAAAATTGTTAAATCAAAAAATCTCATAATTGATAGAAAAAAAATTGGGTATTTTGTTTAAGTTTCAGGCATTAGGACTTGTTATCCTAGTGTTATAAAGTCTTAATATAAGATGTTGATAGATTTTGTGTAAGTTTGAAAAGTTATAATGGATCGCACATAAGAGCTACTTAAAGCTTTGAAAAGTTGCAATTGGGTTTGAATTTAGGTGGTGAAACTGTTGCAATTGAAAATCTAAGCCTATTGGGCTTTATTCACCTAGTTAAGAGGACCTCTATTCCAAAATTGATTTAATTCGAAGTTGATTTGAGATGCCTTAGAATTTTGAAATTTTAGAAGTTTTTTCATCTTCATCTTCATCTTCTTCACAGATCCTGAAAATTTCAAATGGTATTATTCTAAATTAGTTGGAATTTGAGGTTTCAAAGTATTTGAGAATTGCTTCTCATATACTAAGGAGTTTAGATCTCAAATTTGAGAGCCAACGGAGTTGAATCAAAGGAGTTATAAGGACTTGCAATTCTTCATTGGTCATTATTATACTCCTTCAAGAAGAAGAAGAAAGAATTAGAAGTTTAAACTTCATTTGATCCAAATTTTGGAAGGACATGTTGAGTAAAAGCATTATACATTCAGAAAAACCTTCCAAAGAGATTGAATCCAAAGGGAAGTGCCAAAATGTGGTTTAAAGTTCGTGATTGAAGTGAGATTCCCATGCACTGTACTAACCCACGAGCCTACTGTTTCCTCGCAAATTTTGTTGGCAATTCGAATATATTGCACATCCTATCACAAATGTTGCATTCCATTCTATCATTGGGCGTGATCCTGCTACACATTTTGCACTTCGTATATTATGCACGGCTCATTTTGCGACTCACGAATCAAACAGTCCCCACTTTGTGATCCAAACTATGTTTTTAACTTTGGTAACTTTTTTTCATGTCCTATGTTAGATTCTTAGTTTCTTTTGTCATTATAATCAATTTCCTTTGATTCTTAGTATTAATTAACAACTAGTACTTCTTCTATTTATTGTTTGTTAATCTTTAGTGTGCATATTTTGTTCGTACTTTTTTTTTTAAGATTTTATTGCTTTCCATATTCATTGAACTTTCTTATCTCCTACCGTTTGAAGATTTGAGTCGTTCATTTTTATTAAGTCTAAAGAAATACATTCTTCCACAAAGAATAGGGGATCTTGACTTGAGACTTGGTATAAAGTGAGCATGAGATCAAATTCTTAAAAGACACTTAGAGGTGAGTGAGAGTTCAAACACGAGTGTAAGTGAGGCATTTTATTACTAATTTTGCTTATTCAAGTTTTGTAGGTACAATGTCGGACAAGAATGGTTCTAACAATGGAGTTGAAAGCTCTCTGATGGAATCTATGGATGAAATGACAAGGATTAAGAGCGAGATAAGCAGAAGTTTAGGAGGTACCGAAGATAGGTTGATAAGGGTAGAAGGTACACAAGGAGGTTCACCTCCAATGCAAAGGAGTGATGGTAGAGGGAAGGAAACTTTGGATCAATCTATAACCATCACCCCTAGGCAAGCTAGAGAAATATGTAACCCTCCACTACCCGAAGTCAAAGCCTTCCACAACCACTCAAACACCACCAAAATCCACCACCACAAATGAGAGTTGATACTCCATATCTGCATACTCTATCCTATAAACCGCCATAAGAAAATCCATCTTTTATGGCAAACCAAAATTACCACCAAGTTCCTCAAAGAAATACATCTCATGAGTCTTTGTATAGGGTGTATGGATCTCCACCACTATTACAAAATATCTTAATACCCAACCCAAGTTCTTACTACCACAACCTGTTTTAGGATAAAAGGGATTATGAGGTTACCTAACATTGATTGGAGGTATGAGGGTAAGGATGGATATGGTGCTCAAATAGAATTTGGTCGGGACCAAGGTATGGTTAGACAAGAGTGGGATCATAGGGAGGATAGGTATTAGGATAATAGATGATATAATACATGGGTAGATAGAGGATATAGGTTGTGGGTGGATAGAGGAGTTGGGAATAAAGTCGGGATTCTCAAAAGAGGAGTTTAAATATAATCAAGATCTCTCTTTTAAAGTTTAAAGAAAGTAGTGACTTGGAAAATTTACAGGAGTGGAAGGTGTAGAGTTCAAGGATATTCCTCACCAATAACATATCGGATGCTTTGAACGAGAAGTATACATTTACTCAATTTGAGGGCTATGCTTTGACATGATGGGAATCCATGAAGAGAGAACGTGAGATCCATCATATGTATGACTTGCCTACTTGGCAAGATTTGATGGCTCTTATGGAAGCAAGATATTTGAATCTTAATTACTATCAAGAGGTTCTCAAAAATTTATATGCTCTAAGGCAAGGACCTAAGAGCGTCTAGGAGTACTATGATGAAATTGAGAACTTGAGGTTAAAGTCTAAATTTGAGGAGCAATTGCATTACACAATCATTTGGTTTGTGACAATGATCTCAAAGCCAATGAGACTCAAGAAATATGAGACTCTTGAGATGGCTTTTCATGATGCCTCAAAGATTGACGAAGACTTGAAGGTGGAGAGGTGTTACCATGCTAAGAGCACTTCTACTTCCACATGGAGCAAATATGAAGAAACAATAAAATTACCACTTACTCAAGAGTCTTACAAGGGTATTGGACCAATCAATCAACCCAAGGTAGATACAAGAGCAAAAGAGGATATCCAATGCAAAGGTACTTACTCCAGACCGAATCAAACTAGACCTTCTACTATTTAATGTTTTCATTATCAATATAGGGGGCATGTTGCTAGTGAGTGTCCCAATATAAGGGATATTATTGATTTCCATGATGGGTATCGCACCGAGGATATTATCAGCTCATTCTTGGACATTAATAAGCATGACTAATTTTCCCATAGTAGCATCTAAAATCTAGTGATGACTCTAATCCTCAAGATAGACTTCTTTGTTGAAGTTGATTATTCTTGCTAAGTCCTCGTGAGCATAAGAGAGAATATCCTCATTAGACTCAACTTATAACTTAGAAACCTTTTCCCCAGAATGTAAATCCTTTCCTATATTGAGCCCAATAAGAGATACAAGCTCTACTATAGGGTCCCCATTGATTTCCCTCTAAATAGATGCATCTTCTTATTTGAACCATCGGATAAAACAAGTCTATTAATAAGGTAACCCTAGTATTTCCCCTCACTTGATGCATCTCTACTATTACATTTATCAACCTCAACACTCCTATGAATAATAGTCATCCCTACAATTAAGTCCCCCAACTTTGAGCCATGGGTGGAACATTGAGATCATAGGAACAGACCCACCAAACTCCTAGGTGAAGTAAGAGCTCACAATATGGCCAACAAGAGGTTGTATAAGAAGACAAAAGTAAAATCTGAGTTTAAATAGGACTCAATCTTGAGATTGATTGTTTTGAATTAAAGAGTCCAAAAGAATTAAAGAGATTTACCTGGAGAATACATATGATGGGACTAGGCCTATCAACTTTATCTAAACGTAGACAATATGATAATTGACTTATAATTAATAGAGAAAAAGTGAAGGTTATGTAGTCCTATGATTGGTAAAAATCTTTATGGGATTTTTGGAAAGAAATAGGTTCAAGTGCATTTGTTTAATTTCAAAACTGACAATCAACGATAATGCACATACCTTGGTCAGTGTTTTAGTGCTTAATCTATTTCCATTTTCCAAACATTTGCCTATAGCAAATGCAAATACCATAGTATATTGCATGATTATAATATACTTAATAAGAAAATGGCATAGAGAAATACAATTAAATGTACAAGACAGAGTAAAAACTTTAACTAGAATATGCATTTTTTACAGTGTTCTTTAGCAGTCATTGGGGGCAGTTAACTCCAGCCTTGTTCCTTTTCTATTGTTTCTTCCTAGTACATTTGTGAATATTTTAACAATCTATTTTTTAGTAACACATGAGATCAAGAAAGATCCAAGAAAGTGTTTCATACATGTAGTACTTTTTCTAGCGACAATATGAGAAAAATTGATGCCTTTGGGATACTACGATTCCTGATCATTTGTTCCTTTAAAGTATCTTACACTAATTTTAGGTGGGACTACTCTTGATTGACATAAAATCTAGCACAAATTCCCACACCAAATACTATAACATGCCTTTGAGTCCTTCGTCTTTAATCTTTTGAGTAGTTTCAACTTTTTTTCTAGTCAGAATTTCAGGTTCCTCACATCCCTTCACTACAGCATTATAAACTTGTTTCTTCTACCAGTTCCTCTCTGATCAATTAAGAGACTCTTTATGGTCTATCTTCATCCTGCTACCTATTTTTAGCCATAATACTATTTTCATCAAAAATAACATGCAGAATCTCATCAACACACATAGTTTTTTTTTTCTTAAACTCCTTGCTAGCTTTACTATGTTATGAGTAGCCTAAGATTTCCCTAATGATTCCTTTTCATTATTGTGAATGAAATATATGCAACCAAAAGAACCAAAGAGAATGATGTTAGGCCTTTTTCCTTTGAATAATACATAGGGACTTTTTTATAGGAGAGGTTCATGCTCCTATTGATTATGCAACATGAAATATTTATGGCTTCAGGCCTAAATTGACTAGTATGATTGGTAGCAATCATTATGATTTTGGCCATCTCTAGTAGAGTTCTATGATTATTGTTTCTTTCTCACTCTATTTTGTTTTGGTGCTCTAGGAGAGGAGAAGTTATGGTCTAGACCATGAGTTGAACATCATTCAGCATATTTTACATTTTCAAACTTTGTTCTATGGTTAGATCTGATTAATGCAAGTTGATTATCCATCTTTTTTCTAGTTTTTATCACTAAAGTGATGATTGTTTCAGGAGCATCATCCTTAGAGGTAATAAAAATTTTCCAACGTAACTTAGTATAATCAACAAGCATGAATACACATCTTTTCCTACCACAACTTCTTACCATTATTAGAATACACAGGTCCACAAGAAACAGTTCCATGGATCTAGTTGTGCTTACGTTGCGTTAAGAAGATTTTACCCAAATTCCTTATTCAGGTGAAGAACATATCTTGTCGTCCTTGATTTTAATGTTAGGGAATCCTATCATTAAATCCTTGGGTAGGAGACTGGTTTTTTCAATTGACCCAAGCTTGCATGTCAAATTCTTTTGTTCCATAGCAAGAGTCATTTTCTATCATACTCAGACGTCCAAGATCTTCATTTTACCAACTTCTCTAATCTACCCTTTCATGTACTAAGTGAGAGAAATACCTTTTTATCTACGGTTACATTTCTAGAGCAGGCACAATCCATGTATCAATTCTGCCTGCTTCCTCTAACTTTTACCTGTCAAATCAGAGGTTAGTTTTAGGAACCCAGACAAGCTTGGGTCCTTTTCTTTGAACAGAGGGGTGAATAAGATCTCTTTTAGCCCAAACAGGTAACACCCAACTAGATGGTTTTCTTTTTGCATACCTATTTCTTTTAGGTGTTTCATAGAAGTTGGGAGTTTTTTTTCTCCCTTTCATAACTATCTCCCTATTCTCCTCGTGGAATTTTTCATTAACAGGATGTACCAACCTAGTATGACTGGTATTACCACAAAAAGTGCAAAGTATAGTGTATAAGTGTTGTAAGTCTTTCCAAATCCTAGCCCAACTTTTTACTATGTGTTTTATTTCCAAGATGAGTGACAATCATTTGGGAATTAGTGCACCTACTAGCTCTTTTTAAACTTAGTACTAGCTAGTTCAGACCCTATTCTTCTAGAGTTCTCTTTATCATGAAATAGTTCATCTTTCACTTTTATGAGCTTATTTTCACATTTTACCTACTCACTACTCAACTTTTGCTTCTCAGTATTCTTAATAGCTAAAGTCAAGATCTCAAACGTAAGGTATAGGATTGAGGATTCTATTTTTTCAACTTGTTTCTTTAAAGAGCTCTTCTCCTTTTCTAGTCTAATGTTATGTTCTAAAGGTCAATGAACACAAACTTAAGACTAGTCAAGGAACTTAAAATTTGATCCCTACTTTTAATAAGTTAGTAATGGTTGTCGATCAGGGTCATGACTAAAGAAGTCAACTTTTTCTTAGAAAATGAATGAAGCTTATCATTTAAGTCAAGAATACTTACCTCATTTACCTCAGCCTCTGAATTTTTTTCTGAGTCTCTAAGAGCTATTAGTGCAATGTATTCGACCTCTTCCTAATTATATAAGTCATCAAAACCTGGTTCGGAAGCATCCGACATGGATATTGATGACATTTTCTTTCTTTTTTTGAAACCTTCCATTTTATTTCATAGGTCCTTAAGTTTCCAACCAACTCATCAAGTGTCATGTTGGTCAAGTACTTTCCCTGATTACAGTTAACTTAACATCCTATGACTTAGGAAGTGTCTAAAGTACCTTTTCTAGTATTTCTTTAGTGGAGAGAGTTTTTCCCAAGGATAACACCTTATTCACAATACTAGTGAATCTGGTTATTATATCTGTGAGAGATTCTCCAGTTTTCCTTTTGAATGCCTCATATTCAAAGCTTAGTAAGGCCATCATAAACTTCCTAACATGTATATTTCCTTTAAAATCATTTTCTAATGTACCCCATATTTTCTTTGTTGTAGTACATCCTGAAATACGATTGTATTCATTTGTTCTAAGGCCACACACAAGAATGCACTTGGTTTTTGCATTCTTTCCAAGCATTATATAGTCATCGTCAACTTAATCGCTTTTGTACTTAGGCACTCAACATTTTGAGTATCCTTCTTTATGGGGTACCTTGGTCAATCAATGACCCTACACGAGAGTTCATAGTCCATAGCTTGTAAAAATCTTTCATCATATCTTTCCACCATGATTAGTATTGTCCATTAAATAATAGAGGAATGTTGATATATTGTCCCTCATTGTGTCTAAGTGGAGTGTAGAATTCATCAGTCTTTTCTTAAGTTACTAAATCGTAACAAGATAACCCGTTTTGATACCAATTGTAGAGTTATGCTCCCCTACCACTTCAAAAAATTAGGTCAGAGCTACCAATTTATTTTAGTTACTACTTAACATAAAATAAAGCAATAAATAAATGACACGATATTTTTACATGGAAAACCCCATCTTACAAAGTATAATAAACCACAACCTACACCCTGCAGGATTTAACTCAAACTTCATTAACACTGTGAGCCTCAATAAAATTCAGGTTGTAACTCTTGCAAACTAAGAGACTACCCCTAATCCATTGACCTTATAATGACTCGACTATAGTCTATATTTAGATTATAAGACTCTTTCCATCCTAGAAACTAACTCTAATTCCTAAGCGCTCAATAATCACCCTTAACTACTGAACCCTACTTCAAGTTTCCCCTAACCTGAAGTTTACTCAACTCAATATTGTTCCCTAAGCATCAAGTATAGGAAACCAATAAATTAGAACTCAACTGAACACCTAATACAAAGTATCTATACCAAGAATAATGAAGTGATTTGATAAAGAACAGGTTCTACAATCCAGTACTTTTGTATTTCCTGCACTTTGATATAGGTACAGAACTCTCTCAAATAATATTCGTTCTTATTTTCTCGTATTCCATCACTTTCTCTTAGTATAAGTGCATGAGAATTCATTATGAATGTCCATGTATATTTATAGCTTTACATGATACTTTTATATAAATAGAGTTCTAAATATACATAAATTCCTTGGGCTGTATGGGCTTCTTACTCCATTGGACTCTTCTTGGCTACATACACCCTTTATTATCTTCCCTAAGTTCGAAATCTTACTCTAATAGGGATCTTCGTTAAGGCAGAGTTCTAAATCTATCCCTAAGTTCGAAATTTGTCTTACCTGTATGTTCCCTAAGTTCGAAATCTATCCCTAAGTTCGAAATCTATCTTACCTATTTCATATGTATGGTCCCTATTTCATATGTATGGTCCCTAAGTTCGAAATCTATTTCATATGCTTGACTAGGATTCCTTTCTTATCCTGATTCTTGAGACTCTAATGGGAATCTTGGTTCTTAGCTTCTTAGTTTACCAATAACTCTAGCTTGACTAGGATTCCGCTCTTGCTTGGATGCGTGTCTCTGTGTAACTGTGTAATCCTTTCATGGATATGCTCTGTAAGAGTCCATAAGAACTATTGCTTGAGAAGGACTCCCATCTTGCTTGGATTCTCTATTGTGTTTATCTTATCTATGGTCTTTATCTCTTTGGACTCCTTATCTCTCCCAGACTTGTGTACATTGATTTATTCTTTTATTTACTGTGCTAGATGAATTTTACTGTATGTTGGACTCAGCTGTAAAGGATCACATTAAGGCAAAAAGTTCCATTGGACTCAACTGTAAAGGATCACATTAATATGTTAAGGCAACTTGTTCCATACTTGTTGGTTACTTTAGTTTCTGTATTTTACGTTCTATTAGTTGTGTTAACTGGACCACCTGTACATCCACCTGAGCATGAGTTGTTCTTGTTTATTTAGTTCGAGTCACATATTAATTCCATTCCTATTTGTTTTCAGAAGTTGGAGTAGTTCGCTCCAAGTTCTATGGTTTGAGAAGTCATGGGTTATGAATCTGCCGAAATTTAGCAGGAGGTGTATTTGTGTGATTGCCTTGAAAATGGGTCTTTTTCTTTTTAGTAGTGTATTATAAGTGTGATTCTTGAGTTAGACGGCATGGTGGTGTAGAGGTTCAGCAACAGTTAGTTATCCTTGATTCGATGGGTGTAAAGTTCGTAGTATATTTCAGTTTTGTTGGTTTCTAAATGGAAGTCCATAATTATTACTCAACAAAAGCATGTTAGGTGTAATTTTAATAGTATGGTTGTGAAGCTCAGCAGTACCATGGTGTAAATGAAATATTCTAGAAACTGTAGGCGACTAGGGTTGCTTATTGCTTTCAGTGTTTGTGGTATTGTGCATTGGTGCTATGTCTTTGGTAATTTATGAATAAGGGGTTCTTCTACGTAAGATTTTGAATTTGTGTATTTTGGAGAGGTGTTCCTTATGGGTGATAGGTTTTGCATACTATGCCTTTATGACAGTGTGTCGGCTCGTTGGTGGTTCTTAGTAGGATTGGGTCCTTTATTGGCCGACGGT
>JBDJHY010096343.1:0-13762 GCA_039654485.1 Withania somnifera
ATGAAACATAATTCGCAAGAAGGATACAAAAGAAATGCAGTGACCATTAAATGTTTCTGTAGCAATATGACCAAAGCATGTTATTAAACACAAAGAAACTCCTAGCCCAAGGGAGGTGTAAATGAACCTGCAAAAACATAAATAAGTAGTGAAAATATGCATATAAGACAACCTGTTGAAACCATCTAAATACATCAAGAAAAACACAATCATATTTAATTGTTAACTCATAATATAACATATGTTTAACAAATAACCACATAGCATGACAAGATAAGAGGTGAAGTATGCCAACACACGTAAGATACTTGATCCTGAATCAGTTATAAAATAAGTTGAGAACAACCTAAAATTATATATATAAAAGTCATGTCAGAAATCTCTGCCTCAGCTCCCACTGGCATTATAACAGGAACCTGGTAACTCTAGGAGGTCTACTGAATCCTTTTTAATATACGACAACAATAATGTCTCCTTATATGTATAGGAGCACCACAAATGAAACATATTCTAGGTGTTGTAGATGAAGCATGTAGATCCTAAGAAACTAACTAATACTCTAACTGCAACCTCTGGGGACAGAACCTCCAGATATCATTTGGATCCCCATAAACCAAGATGCTTTAGTAGCCATAGGTCGATGCAATGAACTTTGAGAACTTAGATGGCTATTGTGGCCTAAAACTCTCTATTGAGACCTATAAGAACTCGGTATTGGGCTGGTAGTACTCTGACCCATCTGAATATTGTCGAAAAGTTGTAAGGTTACCTGAGATGGGCTATTACAGTGGAAATGCCTACCAAACTAAAATAAACCTCATCCATCATGAATGACCATGGGTGTATGTAGAGTAGGATGAGCTGACCCATGATGCTGAAATAAATACCACTATTAAGTTACCGGTTGTCTCTTGATGAGACACTTGAAAACTACCCAAAAATACGAGGCCTCTTGCCTTGCAGACCCATAATCGTCTCAATCCTCTCAAGCACACTCAAAACCTCAGTAAGGTACTCTACAGGAAATGTGCAGTGACACCCTCCTGCAGAGCTGAATCCTTTCTCCTCTTATACTCAGGCTCGAGAAAGGCTTCTCTGGCACTCACTACAACTAGTCGAACTTCTCGAGCTCTACCCCCCCCCATCCTCGGCTTTTACCCCTTCCCCGATAGCAGGTAAAAATCTAATCTAACACCCTCTATCTGTAGAAGACGTGAATCTATTCATCTATCCAGAGAACACGAAAGACTCAGCACTTGACGAACCGCTAATTCTAGAGTAGAATGAAAGCATGGATAAGACTTTTTCCTAAAGTTTGGTATCCTACTTAAGATACGTAACAAACGTCTTCGCACTGATCCGCAAGAATATACTAAAATTAGCTTGTATACATTGGGACCTACGAACCTAGACCTCTGATACAACTTGTCATGCACAAAAATCAAATATTATGGAACCTACATTCCCACATGGTAGTTCATCCTAACTCATGAATACAAGAAACGGAAAATCAATTTAAAAGCAGAAAAATAGTATAAAAGTAAACTAATTAATGTGGTAGTCTTTTTTTGTAAATCCTAAAACTAGGTAGCCACTATTTTAAGAGCCTCTAATAAATATTATAATAAAATTCAAAGGTGCAATATTGAGTCTTTATAAAATATATAGATTACCAAATAAAGATAATGAGGAATCCTCAGCAACTGGTGGAAGGACAATCAGCTGCTTTTGAGTCCTCGAGATACTCCTGGACTGGTACAAGAGAGGAAAATAGTAAGTTCGGGGCTCAACACTTGCAGAAGAGTGTAGAAAAACAAGGAGTAAGGAAAAGACAAAGGTACTCGGCACCGTCCTTGACTGGAAAACTATAAATAGAAACAAAAGCCTCGAAACTCCTAACCGTTCCTCCAACTACAACAACCTGCAATAGATATATCCAGCAACCTAATAGTAGTTTGTATAATTACAAACAAGTACAAAGAGTTACACCAAATCTCAAAGTTGTATAATGGCAACAAAGTTTCACGAAGTCAAGTTTAATAACAACGAAAATCATTACTAAGAGACTATAGACCAATATAAATTAGAAAAAATAGTATTTTTTTAAATAATCAAAAGTTTTCAATATTAGTTCCTCATTTTAGACACCTGGTCAGGGTCTAAACTATGACTTTCCAATAGTATAGGCATTCGATAAGGGTCTCGGATCTGTCCTTCCAATAATATAGGCATCTGGTCAGGGTGTTTCTCTACCCTTCCAATAATATAATTCTATAATTGAAATGTAAACACCGGGTTAGGATCCTGGCTGTGTCTTTACCATAGTTTCAAGCTCTATAACTAACCAAATTAATATCATCAAGTATGATGATCTCATCGAGGCATTGTTCAAAATTCATAATCAAGTTTCGTCAATGGATAATCATTACAAATCCATCACAGAAAGTATCACAAGTCAATATTTTAATTTAATAAATAAAGCCCTATTAGGGAAATTCTATCAAGAATAACCCTTCTATTTCAATTTAGCCTCCCTGGCATCTATATTTTCAATATCAAGGTTTCCATATATTTATTATGGAAAATTTCATAAATTAGTATACAATTATGTCTCAAAAACTTATTCAAGTCATCATTTTCAATAACATGTTTCAAACCAATAATTACAGTACAGCTCAAGCAAAGTCATGATCCAACAAATTTATCAAGTATGATCATGATTCAATAAATTCATCAAGTGTGTTCTTTACCCCCACTTGTTCTAATAAAAACATGATAGATAATACTAGTTTTCCCCAAAGCACCAATGTCATCCCAAGCCAGCAAGTCAACTAGCAAACAATTAGCAAGCAATTGTTAATAATTTACAAAAAGTCATTAGACTTCAACTTGCCTTAATTTTGAAGAATCAAGCTAGTCAAGCGCATTCCCCTTCTGATTCTCCTCCAACTGTGCACAATCTAGTGACTGAAATAAGAATTACAAAATAATATTCACTAATCAACACCAAATTTCAAGTAATCAAGGTGTATGCAACCCCGGGCCCATGGAGTCAAAATCGTAATTTGATCATAAACTAATGTTACCCATCGCAATGGGATGTTAGAAATAAGTTTTATCAGAAACCAATTTCATTTCGTTTGTTAAAATCATAAGTTTTCATCATTTTCAAATTTAATAATTAACTCATTTTTAGGCCTCAAAACCATGAAATTTATATGCGAAATCATGTAAAAGTGACTTAAAAACAACGAGAATAGGTTTAGGAAACTTATCCAATTGATTATCTTTAAAAACCTTGATTATACTTTGCCAAATAAGGTTTTGAGTCATGGTTTGAATGTAAAATGAGAAACATCTCGTGAAATTTCTTTTTAAAAAGTTTCCAGGTGTACTTCCAGGTCTCCTTCGTGTTTACAGAGGACCCTCCGTGTTTGCGAAGGTCAATAGAAAAAGGTCAATCGTGATCGCAGGATACCCGTTGCGATCACGAAATATCAAAGACAACCAGTGCATCACAAACGTGTTCAAACCCCTCATGAGCATGATGCTTTTGGAATGATGCTTATCGCGAATGTGAGTGTAATTCCATGAATGTGGTGAAGGAAATAATTACCTTCCACAAATGACAATCCATACGTTGTGAACATGGAGAAGGAATTCATGGTCAACAACAAACAATAAAATACAGTTATTTCATAAGGAAAAATGATTCTGACAAACCCCTTGTGATTTGTTCATAGTCCCATGACACAAACTATATTTTTTAATTTTCTAAACTTAACAAAATTATTAAATCACGCGTATAATATTTTTTGACTCGATACTCGTTAAGGGCCTATTTTTAACTAAAAATATTAAAATGACCAAATTACCCCAGGGAATCACGAAAAATATAAAAGACCTCATTCTAGGCCAAATTCCACTTCCCCAATCCAACTGAACCATTAAAATTTTTTATCCAAACACTTTTAGACTAAATATTGACTCAAGTCAAGCATTTCACTTAAAACTTCAACTTTAGCCCGTCTCAATGCTCAAACTCACTACAGAAGGTCTAAAAAGAAAAGGAGAGTGTAACTATACCAAACTAGACATTTTGAAGTTGATGGAACTAACAAATTTCTGATTCGAGGTCCAAAACTCTATATGACCCTATAGTTACCCATTTGAACATAAGAGCTCCAAAACTCAAAATTCTCACACTTTTACCTCAAATCACATCCCACACTGGTACAACCATGGTACCATATTTAGATTGATAAGAGGAGACTACGATAAGGGAAATATAGTCAAATACTTAAAAAATATAAAAAGAACCTTTAGGGTCATTATAAAAACTAGTAGGGCAAAACCTTGTAAGACAAAAATAGTACAACATGTATTAACTTTCCCTAATGAGAACACCATCTCAAAAGTTTGAATCTTCACATTTCAATCTTATGCACCAACTTCTCGAATGTTATAGTTAGTAAAGACATGTAATTAAATCAACCATATAATTACTTGAACGAAACACTGATCCTATCATTCTTAAAGATCATGTTTGTACAAATATCCTAATGAAATGTCCTTTATTTTATACATTTTAACATACTCCTCTTTCTTTTGAGTTATGCAAGGCTCACCATCTTCATACAATATTGGAACCTTCTTTCTAAAAAAAATCATTTGCATTTTGAATAGTAGTCATAACTGACCACCCTCTTGAATGAATGATATGTCAGCACTCATATAATGAACATATACAATTTGTTTAAGATCAAATTAAATTGTATATATTCTTTAAATACCATATTTCATGACAAACAAAATTTTGACAATATTTGTTAGTAAAGAAGAAAATAAAAGTTCATATAGAGACTTTCATTTGCGGTATGAAAGTGATCTTATTTCAATATCTCCATATAAGAGTATAATTATATCATTTGCAAAATGCAGGTAACCTTATTTTAGAATCTCCATTTATAAGTATAACAATATGATGCTCATAATTACAATAAGATGTATAAATACACAAATTGCACAAAATATAGTAATTCAGGACCAATTCAATTCTCCAAGCTTCTCATTTCAACAGATAATTTATTTCTTTTGAAAACTCTTCAATAGTTTCAATAATATTCAAATCATCAATTTATGTCTTATAAGTACTATAAATAAGCTTCCCAAAACTTATATATGTTTAAGGTATTTTGAAATCCTTAAGAGATTTTCTCATATAAATTTTGTCAAGTAACTACAAGTCACATAAGGTTTTTACTTATCAAGATACATTATCCCATTAATAAACATTTTTAAGTCAGCATGCTTAAATAAATATAGAAGTTAGATCCTTATAATCTTTTACAATATTGTGCCATGTTGTATCAAGAATATCAACTATAATATTGTTTGTATCGATTCAAAATGAAACATAATTTATTGGATCTCATCACTTCATTATTTTCAGGTACCTAAACCTCTCGTTAGACCTTATGGAGTGTTTTGTCAGAGGTTTCAAGAGCACATAGATTTCTTATTATGATCATTTGATTCTTTGTTCCTATATCCTTTTTAAGGGCTATTACATTTAGAAGGTATATTATACTTCAGCTAATGTTTTTTGTAGTTGACTTGAATTATCTATTGAAGAAAATTCATATTGATGATAACTCATAACAAATTTCTTAGTTAGTTTTTATCTCCCTGTTGTTTTAGGAAAACTAACATATATCCCAATCTAGTAAATTTATCTTTGCGCATCATGGTATAATGGCCCTTGGTGACATTTCCGTTATTCCCTTAAAATTTTTGTGTTAGAGTATTCTTATAACTGCCCCAGGTTATTTGTGACTTGCTGGGATGGTAGGTTGGTTCCTTTGTAATTTTACAGTTTAAATTCCTTTAAATATTGTTACTTTGGTACATAATCAACATCTTTGATCCTGAATGTCCTTCCATCAATCCTGTTGAGTATGGAATGTTGATTATATAAAGATTCCATATATAAATTATCGAAATCAAACCCTGTTTCCATTTTGAGCCACAATTATTCAAATTCAAATCGAGGCTAAATGAGGGCCAAAGCATCATTATTGCATGGAAGTGCATTACGATTGAAATAGACCAGGCTCCTTGTTCATCGCGATCGCATAGGCCAAGCTCAGCATTCATCCCAATCGCGTGGCTGTGGGCTGCGATCCCAAAGGGTAAGGCGACTAGGATTCACGATTGCGTAGGATACTTGGCAGGCATATATATATATATATATCTTCCTTTTTTGGATGAAACATTATCCTTTCTCTCTTAAAATTCTATGGAATTTGAGGTTGTGTAAGGTTTGTTAGGGGTTTAATTTAAAGTTTTAGTCCTTGGAATCATATCCCGGTGGTTCTACGATCATTCTTATCGGGTAATTCTGTAGTTTTTCTAATGTAATATCATTTCTATATTGTATAAAGTTTACAGGCCTTATATCTTTATTTTCTATCGTGAATTCAAATCTTATTTTATTCTATATGATGTTTGAGCTACATTGTATGTGTTGGTATAAATATTTCATCTTTTTGAGCTATTAGGGTTTACGGACCCATTTTTAGACTTGATTCCACCCTGTTACTTATATAGAAATATGGTTCTTATTTTACTCCTCGTGACTCATGGATTTTGTTTTTTCTAGATTGTGCGGTGTCGAGCTTATTCATGATTTTTTGCTAATTCCGGCATAACTTTTAAGGTTTTTGCTAATCTAGGTAAGCTACGTTCTATTTTTTTTCAGACTAGGTATTAGTGTAGTATACGTATGGTAAAGCTCCATCTCAGGGTTGGGATTAATAGACTCCCTATATGTTTATTCTTTTAGCCTATGGCCTACTCTGCTGGCTTGTAGAATAACAACTTACCCTGGGGCCATATTTCCCTACTTGCATGTTTAACGCTGACTCTCTAATGTAGCATAGTTGTGCAAGGAGTAACACCTTTTGTGCCAATTGTTTATACGCGGACTCTAGAACGTAGTATGGTTAGGGAGGTGATTATACTAGTGGTTAGAGCTTAGTAGTTATCCCCTAATTTAGGTTGGTGGTTTAGAACGGATCTAGATAGGCTGAATATTTTGTGTTTTACCTGAGATGTTGCATATGATTAGGGCGTGTGCGAGTGCTTGTCTATAAATAAACAGATATAGCTTTGCTAGATAGTTAGCAGTCTTATGTAATAAAATTGCTATGCTGGATAGTTAGCAGCTATGTGATGATATTGTGCCTACTTCGGTGTGGGCCTAAAAGTGAGTTGTATTTGACTAAGCTATGACAGTTCTATGTCTTTACCTGTATAGGTGGGAATTTGGCCCTTATGGGGCACCCACTGGGCAATTATGGCATCTTTGATGCGATGACTCGAGACTCAGGACCGTAGTTGGTCTAGGAGATGGTATACCTCGTCGCTAGGGCTTGGTCGCCATCCTATGGATTCCAGTTAGCAGCCTTAGACCAGTTTACCGTATTGATTTGGTTCTATGTATTGAGCATGCATTAAACATTTTAAAAGGTAACTTGATTTTGATAGAAAAAATTATTAGAAACTGATTTCTTATATATATATATATATATATATACTTTCCATAACTGTGCTCATGAGTAGTATGTAGCTATTTTCTCAGATCATTTGAGGCAATATTCTCACTATCACTATGATTTCTGGATACTGCCTACATGGAGATAGTTGGGTTTTATAGAGATTTGGATTTTTTCCTACGTGGTTTGACTTGAGTTTCCACTGAGATATGGTATACGGGATGAACCCGAGTTTTGGCTTTTTGGCTCTAATGACTATGGCACTGATTGGATTTTTACAAGGATTTTGTGTATTAGATTAGATTCCTCCAAGGACCCTCTAACACTAGGTGGTATGTCTGAGATATTACTACTAGGTAGGAGTTACAACCTAGGAGATGGGTATACTGGAGTAGGAGGGGTACTTATATGGGGAATCTTTCGTGTATCTGCTCCTGACAGAGTCATGAATCAGGGAGGGTGCATATATGCATTATTTACTTTTCAACACTCCGCTTGGTCTTGGGACTTACGGGAGGAGTTTCATCAGGTTAATTATATTCCTATGTGATGGCTTCTAGCTAGGATTGTTGGCTACTCTTCGGTGTTTACATTCCCTGTTGTAGTTACTGTTGCATTCAGTGGTTACATTCCTTATGTTATTCTTTCTTTTTTGGTCCTTACTTATCTGGTCATGTTGGATCTCCAGGTACATGTCACATTTAGCCATGATTTACTTCTGTCCTGGGTCTATCTGTTATACTTTATTAGTGGCTTTCCCTCCTACATGTTATCTGATGCTGCATACACTGATAGTTGACCCTTCTTTTTAGTCACTAGCTATTATTGGAGTTACCCTTCCTGTTGCACCTTACATGCTAGTGCCTTAGTTACTTTTAGTTGCCCTTTAACTTGCTTATATTTCCTTTTTTCCCAGACAGCCTATGATGCCTTCTAGGTACCTATTTTTTTGTACTCATGCTACACTTTTACATCTTTTCCTGATACAGGTCTTAGTATAAGTCATTAGGACAAAGACGATTGTGCAGACAAGCCTACTGCCGTTCAGGAGATATGGTGAGCAGTTGGCGTTCATGCTGATCGGTCTTTATTCTATCTCTACAATTGTTCTACTTGGAGTCTGGATAGCTATTTTGTAATTTTTGCCCCATTGTGGGTTATATTTTTTACCTTTTTGTATATAGATGCTCTACAACTATGATACCAAGTTATAGGGAGTCATGTTATATTATGTATTTTTATGTTCTACTCTATTTCTCCTCTTCACCTACTTTTTCTCCTTTTGGTTTCGTTGTACTTGCCCACACTACTTAATCTGGTCCAGAGTTAGTCTTGTCTACAAGTAATATGTAACTTGTCTACAAGTAATATGTAAATGCCATCACAACTCATTTTTGGGTCGTGGCAGAGTGATATCAGAGCCCAGGATTATGCTTACTAGTGTCTCTAATTGTAGGAGCAAGTGTTTGGTAGAGTCCCGCAGATCAGTACATAGACGTCCATATCCTATCCTTGGTAGGCTACAAGATACTTATTAGGAAAGACTCTCACTTTTTGACCCTTTAGTGCGTTGTATGGTCATTAGGTTTCTTGTGACCTTATTCGACTCTTCTCCTTGTAGATGACTAGGAAGTGGCCCTAGGTGGGTCCTAGTGAGAGTCCCGCGCATATTCCCAAAGCTTCAAAATCAAAACCAAGTGTTACGAGACCACATCATCACAGACAAGATTTGGTAGCTACTAGGGTTCTAACGGAGTTACTATTATGCCAGCTCCTTAAGGCCTCATGATTTAGATAGAAGTGCTAAGAGGAGCTTCTAGGGAAGCGTCATATAGGGACGAGTTTGTCAGGCTTCATCAGGGGTCCTCAACTATTTGGGACTAGGTATCTATGTTCTATGAGGAGGTCATATTTACCACCATGATTTACCCTACCAGGTATAGGAGAGTGTTAGTTTTCTTCATAGGAATGTCCTTGCCACTCCATTTGGTAACAGAACAGTTAGTAGCAGCAGGACACACCCTTGGGTAGATTTTTAGATAGTTATCGACCTTAGATAAGACCTGTCATGAGACCTATAGGATTAGCAAATAAAGAGCTCGTTTAGTAAGAGAGGGTTCATGGTACTCCATCTAAGGGCATTGAGGGGAGAAACATCAAGGGTTGCTTCATATGTGGAGGGTTTGGATATGAGGCCATAAATTGTCCTATTTTCGGGGCCTTGTTGTCATAGCTTCTTGGGTTGAGTAGCCAGAGTTCTGGTTCGGTTTGATCGACCTTGCCTTTGAGTTTTCAGAATGTGTCTAGTAACATCAGGTCTGTGAGTAGATAGTATGATGGATAGATGTTACAGCAACAGATTCAGTTGGGTTAGTCCAGTCAATCTATTCAGACTCTACCTTAACGGGCTGATATAGGCCTGGGTATTTAGAGTAGGCAGCACTGTGAGGGCATTGCTAGTGGTTCTTGACTATTTTGGAGATTTCATCATAGGTAGGATAGGGATATGTGTCCAGAGCAGTATTAAAGACATCCCTTTAGACCGGTTAAAACCACATAGTCAGCCCATTAGGGGAACAACTACTGGATTCAAAGTCGTGGTGGCTTGAGGGGCTCAATTAGTGGTTTCGACAAAGCATAGACTGTGGTTGTTATGAGTTTGAAGATCCAGACCATTATTCTAGGGAATGACCTCAGCGTAGGTCCATTTAATTAGTAACAGTGGCAGCCTTGCATTAGCTAGTTAGAATGGGTGATAGTTTTGGTTATTCGTGTTTTTCTTGTGGAGGAATTAGTTATTCAGCAAGGAATGCCCCGGTTATGGTGCGTCAGTCAAGACTAGTCAACAGAGTTTTTAGCGGCTCTCTATCTTTCACTTTACAACTATGGACAGGGCATTTTGGGTGAGCTGCCTTTGAGTTCTATTTACAACATGGTCCTATTTTATTCCCTGCCTAGTTAGATTACATTGACCTGGATGTGATTTCAACTTATTTCTTACTTGCTTGATTTATACTAGTTGAGTGACCTTATCTTTGTTGAAGTTATAGCACGGACTAAGTTTAAGCCTTGCCATTAGCCATGATATTATGGCCCTTTTTCATTAATTCTTTGATGAAACCTTGGTTGTGATTTTGATTGGCGAGCTGAGTCTTGTTTGTTAGCTAAGAAGGTACTTGCAATTCCTTGTTAGGCCGTGGTCCTATTTTCCAGGGGCTGAATCCCCTTGCTTATATGGACCTCACTATATACTAGTTGAGACTTGAGCACCTTCACCTTGTCCTACTTTGAGTGGAGAATGCTGCTTGTAGGGTCCTTTTTTTCCTTGTATGAGGAGGGAACTTTTAGTGGTGGACCCAAGTAAAGGATCTGAGTTTTTTGTCTAGTTTAACCTATAGATATTTTAGGATAGATGAGTTGGGCTATTGTGACCTTATCGGGCATGGGCAAGTTACTCTGATCTATCTAGATATAGGAATGTTATATTATGAGTATGCCTTAGCTGTAGCAATGGTAGCTTAGAAGATTGACGTTGATTCAGTTAAGACAGTTATTCCACTTGAGGTGCTTAATAGAATTGTGTGTTTGAGGTTTATTCCTTCCTATGGGCATGTGCCCAATTACCTCCTAATGATCTTGCCTGACTATGAGCTATTCGATAGCTTTAGATTGTGGCCTGTGTTATCCGTGACTTCTATTGGTTGGTTCTAGGAAACCAGAGAAAGTAGTTTTCATGAGTAAATGAATCTCTTTTTATATTTTTTTTTTTTTTTGTCTTGGATTGATTTCAATAGCATTATCTTATCCTTTACTTGTTGTCAAATTTATATGGGGTCGACTATTATCTCTTGGGTTCCCTCCATAGTGTTTGCATGTGGTTAGTCTTTGTACCCTCAGGCATGTAACTATCATGGTAGGCGGCAGTGCTCCTTTAGTGGTGGATCGAGATTGTGGTATCTCAGAGGATTTCATATGCCCCTTTATGTGATTCACTTCCAGTATTAGTCAGTTGATACAACAGTGCGAGCTTGATCCTCCTAGGTAAATAGGGATGTGATTTTTGCTACAATTTCTTGTGTTGGACCAGTGAATTGTTTATATTTGGTTGTGATTTAGTTTATTGATTGTGTTCTTTATATAAAAGTTGAGATGCTTTCAGGTTCTCGGTTAAGGACACCTAACTTTACAAAGTTGTTAGTAGTTAGAATTCATTCCTCTTCTTAGTTGTGAAGATTACCGGTTTTAGGTACTTAGCTTTGGGGTGACAAGATAGCTTGGATTATTATACAGTGTGGATATGAGATGATGACAACTAAGCTTACAGTCATGACTTGAGATTATTTTCAAATGTTTGAGTAGAATGATAAAGTACCTTGGGTTGATTATGTCCTTTGAGTTTCAGATATCTTTTCTTTTTGGTTCCCAGTCAATTCTAGATAGTGGGTTGACTTTGATGATCGAGGTTCAGATAGTCCCTCTGATTTTAGTTTCGAGGATGATAGTAAGGTTGGCTTTGTATGCAAGATCAGCTACCATTTGTGGTACTTGGTATTGTCAGCTAACTGGGTGGTATCAATTGCCTTTTTGTGGAGTTGTTAGTTGATTATACCCGAGGAGCTTGTAGTTTTAGGATAACTCCTATAGGGTTTCTTTAGTTTCTGATGGTCCTTTATGTATAGGCATTGGTCAGTGCAATTTTAGAGCTGATGATTTAACTCAGACCATTCTTTGCGAGGCCCATTGTACAGAAATTGCATACAATTAGGCGCAACCGAGATGTGTAGAGGGTCTTATTGCCTTCATGTTCGAGAGGTATTTTTCTTTTGTGAGGTCCCATTCTCTATTATTTTAGAGAGTGACACCCGATTTACTTCTTGATTTACTGAGGACGATGCGTACTAATTTTCATCCATATTAATAGTCGGTGTGAGTGGGTTATTCAGACAACTCATGATATATCATGAGCTTGTGTCTTGATTTTTGGTAAGGGTTGAGTTTTGAATTTGGCCTTGATAAAGCTCTATATAACAACAATTTTTATTCCAGTGTTTAGATGGGACCATTCAGGTGCTCCAGAATATGTTTTGGGCTTGTGTGCTCCAGGATACGTTCTGGGATTATATGTTGATTTTATGGTAGCTGGGATTAACATTAGTTTTAGAACAGTTCTCCTATAGTGACAACCATTATTCTAGCACCCATATATTACTATTCAAAACACTAATAACATACGATAAAGGTAACCTACTGTTGGGTACAACAATATTGGTATTTGACCCCAGACTTCTAATTTGGCTTGAGACTCTATAGAGAGATTTAGACTGGCGGGTTCGACATCAGATAGAACAAAGTAGCCAAATGAGCTATGCCAATTATAGACTCTATTTCTTGAATGTTGTAATGAGGACTTGATGGTTGCAGGTTCATTAAGAGCCATATGAGATCACGGAGCAGAGTAGCGGGATTGCCTACATATTGGCCCTATCTTCTAAGTTAGTTTTGGTACACAGTATTCCATCTACGTCCCTGTGCCTCATTGTTATATATCATATTCTTACTGTATCTTTTATTATGTGTCAGTTTGATTGGACAACTGATTAGTTTGTGTTGATCCCCTAGAGGCAGTTATTGATGAAAGAATCATATGATGTTGCATTCTTGTTATTTCAGACTTCGGGTACTCTTTCCTTCTTAACTTTTGTTGAAGAAAGTTTCTTTAGCAGTAGATATCAATTTGTCCCTATGGACATTTCCGTTATTCCCGTATTTTTTCTATGTTAGAGCATTCTTGTAACTGCCCCAGGTTATTTGAGATTTAATGGGACCGAAAGGTTGTCTCCCAAAGAGTTTTATTGTTTAAGTTCCTTTCAATATTATTACTTTGGGACATACTCAGCTCATATGATACCGAATGTCCTTCCTATCGATCCCGTTGAGTTTGGAATATTAATTACATAACAATTTCATATATGAATTGTCAAAATCAAACTCTGTTTCAATATGAGCCTCAATTATTCAAATCTAAGATGTTGAAAGCATTGCAATTTCATGAAGGCGCGTCGCGATCGCGTAGGCCATCTTTGTCATCCATCGCGAAGACTAAGGTGGCCAAGGGTCGAGATTGTGTGTCCTGCTCTACGATCGCGTAGGCTACCTGGTCGCTTATATATATATATATCTTCCTTTTTGTGGATAAAAATTTATTC